>JAOPJG010000410.1:0-25118 GCA_027478255.1 Dispira simplex | reverse complement strand
GGTTGACCCCGGTCATATATCATTTCTAACAACGGTCTGATTCGCACAGCGGATGGAAGTGGAGGGTTCTCCACACAACCCTGTGCTGTATATAGTGGTAATAACTTTTGCGCAGTGTTGTCCCCCAATATCGGAGTTTCATGGGCCAAACAGATTAGGTCTGCGATAGCTTGGTCATTAGAAGGGTCGTACAGGCGATAGAGGGCCTTTTTGCCAGGGATAGTTCTTTTATCGGAAGTAGCCGCAAATTTCATCGTGGCAACCCACCCTTGGTTGGTCATCTCATTGTCGGATGTTACACTGCCAGTGGAATCACTTTGTTTTGCCACCAGTTTGTACACCATACCTAAGGAGGGTTGGTCATGGGCAGTGACTAACCGCGTGCCTACTCCCCAGCCATCGATCCTAGCGTTTGTTTTCCGTAGACGGATAATAGTGTATTCGTCGAGATCCGATGAAGCAATTACAGGTATCCCGGGGAACCCTGCCTGGTCCAACAACCCACGGGCTCTGATAGAGAGTTCGCCTAGATCACCACTATCCAAACGGATACCCTGTAGGGAAAACCCTGTTTCCCGGAGCTCTTTGGCTACTTGCAGAGCGTTGGGGATACCACTCTGGATGGGGTCGTACGTATCTACCAATAAAACCGACCTGTCGGGGAATGTTTGGGCAAACGCTCGAAAGGCCGCCAATTCATTATCGTAGAGCTGCACCCACGCGTGAGAATGAGTCCCCACGCATGGGATATCAAATTTTTGACCAGCCAATACATTGGAAGTAGCATGAAATCCCACTATATATGCCGCTCGGGAACACCATATGGCGGCTTCTGTTTCCTGGGCACGCCGGGCCCCGAATTCCATCAAGATGGGTTCTTTGGTATGATGGGGTGATTGGTGTTTGGTAATTAGGTCAGGCAATGGGTCTACAGCCGCGGAGTAAATACGGGCCGCTTTAGTGGCCACCAAGGTCTGGTATCCAGTAATACATAATAGGGCCGTTTCTACCAGGAGAGTGGTCAGGATCGGTCCTTGTAACCATAGGACGGGCTCTCTGGGAAACACCAACGTTCCCTCTGGCACACTTGCCATTGTAGCGTCAAATTGCCAGTGTCGAAGGTACTCTAAAAATTCGAGACTGTACGCCTCGGGTTGGTGGGATAGAAACTCTAGGTGGCTCTCCGTAAACCGTAGTTGGGCGAAATGCTCCATAAGCCGCGCCAGACCCATAAATACGCAGGGTGAACCCGAGGTGTCCCCAAAGGGTGACCGACGAAAAAACGCTTCGAAAACGACCGGTCGGGTATGAGTTCCCTGTTGGAACTGGGCGTAGGCCATGTTCAGCTGGTACTTGTCGAAAAATAGCGTGAGGTCCGCCATGGGTCTAGAGAGGCAACAACGGAACCTTGGGCTTCAAAGCGAGAAAAAAAAGGAAGGAAGCTGTGTTTTGAATCGAATCTAACAAGTGGGTTTTGTGACATTGTAACGAAGCAGCAAAGTGCCACCGCTTGACAATTCCGAAACTTTTTGGGGTGAACGAGTTTCCTGAATTAAAGCATTTCTGGTAAATTTGACTAACCAACGCGTGACTCAGTGAATATCCCACAAGCGATATGAAGCGTGCATTTCCTCATATACTCTCTGATCGAAGCACTGAGTCGGTTGTTTCTCAACTTCAAATATCTGCACCTGGTCTTGGTAACTTTTTGGGTGTGAAACGAATCCACTCCATCTGGAGTTCTAGGATTTCTCTTTTCTCACCTATTCTCCGGATCTGGTGGCTAGACTAAACTGCTTTGTTGCGGTATGCCTCTATCCACACGACTTGTTTGCCCGGTTGACAATTGGTGTTTCTTTCGAAGCATTGTTAATTTTTTTGTCAAACCGTGGCTGATAAACCCGCTCGTACTATATTATGTGGCGACATACCATCGATTACTTGTGCGTCACGGAATTAAAGAAAATTTTAAATGATTTGGTGCAAAAGATTCTCCACACCTGATCACAGTGTTTATTGGTCAGATGGATTTAGTGTTTGTTGACGAATACTCCAGTGGTTCTCGTTTACTATTTTTTTTCGCCTGTAAATCCAAAAAAAAAACACTATTTTTTTTTCTGCGGTTGTGGTGACTTGCAGTACTCTGTCCAACTAAGTTTAGCATTTCGTTGTTACCCGTACAGTTAGGAGTCTTACGAGCTGAATAGTTTTTTGTCTAGTTTTATTTATTTATTTTCTCGAGTGGGACACATCCAAGTACAGAATGGCGAACAAAACACCCGATGCAACCCCAAAACAGGGATTGGTGCGTTCTCTTTTCAATTTTATTTTCAAACCTTTCCAAGGGAGTGGCCCCGGGGCGGTAACCAGTTCGCCTAAGGGCTCGAAAAGTCAAAGCGAGCCAGTCGAGTTGGACTCCCCTGAGCCCACACCCGTTGACAGCGGAACGACTACGCCCGTTGACCTGACGGCCCCCACTCCTAAAAAGCGTATACTTTCTACCTCGGAAACTCCCATGGCCATCCCTTGTAATGTGATCCCACCCGAGTCCCCAGTACCACTTGTGAATTCCCGGATCGATAAGCCATCGTCTATCCCAACGAACTCGCCCAGTGCCAACAAAAAACGACGCAAGCGTAAGCGTGGTGCGGACCAAGCCGGCACATCCCCCACCGAGGCTACTCCCAGTGAATCGTCGTCGGATAAACCCCGCGAGCAAGCCATGCCCAAGTCTCGGTACACCAAAAACGCGAAAAGACGGTGGATGACCCCCCAGGATATTTACCCCGGAACACTTACCGAGGTGCCCCACCGCTTAATCAAGTATTGGCACCAACGCTACAATTTATTTTCGCAGTATGATAATGGTATACGGATGGATGAGCAAGGTTGGTATTCGGTTACTCCCGAAGCCATCGCCCACGATATTGCCAAACGCTGCAAGGGGAGAACAGTCATTGATGCCTTTTGCGGAGTCGGTGGAAACACTATCCAATTTGCCCAAGTGTGTACCCGGGTAATCGCCATCGATATCGATCCACAACGTTTGGAGTGTGCCAAACACAATGTCGAGGTGTACGGTGTAGCGGATAAAATCGAATTCATCCTTGGAGATTTTTTCGACCTGGCACCACGTTTGGTCGCGGATGTGGTGTTCCTTAGTCCACCCTGGGGTGGTCCCGAATATAACCAAGAGCCGGTGTACAACCTGGAGGCAATGATGCCCCTGGATGGCAAGGCACTTTTTGAACTCAGTCGTCGGATCACTCCCGAGGTGATCTACTTTTTACCACGTAATACTGACCCCGTCGAGATTAAACGGTTGGCGCCCGACGAAAACGTGGAAGTGCAACAAAATTGCTTGTTTGGTGCGCTCAAGAGTGTGACCGTGTATTTTGGAAAATTGGCCCGACCACCTCCTGTTCCTGAATCAACCCTGGAAGAAGAGACCTGAGTTTGTGTTCGTTTGTGGATGTGAACATTGTTATTTCTTTTTTTTTCTATTACTTACTAGGCAAGTCTCGGAAAGGGTATTGTGTTTATTACGCATAAGAGTATGAGTTTGTGATAGGGTTTCTAATGTTTTGCGCGTGTATAATGACGGTATTATTCATGAATAAATATTTCCATAAGCGTGTGGCGTAATAAATGTGGTAAATTAGAGGAATGGTTCCTGGATTGTCAGTGTTGTTATCGAATATTTAGGATTGGGAAAAAAAAGGCCAGTACAAGTTTGTTATATATGTAATTATAAACAATAAAAAGAGTGCGGAGATCAAGATCGGATTCCTTTCCACTCTCACCTTTGGTTAAGTGCGGGAAAGAACAAGTCCAATTGGATTTAATGTGAGACCGAATGTGGTTCGGCAAGTGAAACGACCACAGTGCCACTATATTGGCATACATTATGAACACTAGTCAATAATAACCAATATTGTGTGTGGCCTTTAGTTTCTCCTATCATTTTCGTTGGGCTTGTTTTTTTTACCCGTGTAAAATGACAACGGGTGTTTCACGACTATTTCGGTTAACGCGTTACTCTGTTACACCCAGCCGTGTTGCCTTAGGCTACCCAAAACCATTGCTTAGTCCCCTTTATCCAATTTTCCAACGTTATTCCCAACTCACCATGTCGACCTTCAAAACGGCCGTTTGCCATGTTGGTGATCTCCAAGACGGCGAAAAACGTGAAATAACTATACGCGACGGCAGTATTCTATTGCTGCGTTTGGCCGGTCAGTATTACGCCCTGTCTTCCCATTGTACGCATTACGGGGCGCCATTGGTCAAGGGAGTATTGTCAACCCAAGGTAAGCTTACCTGTCCTTGGCACGGAGCGTGTTTTGATGTAGGTACGGGCGATATTGAAGATGCGCCAGCGTTGGATGCCCTACATAGTTTTCCGGTGACGGTGGAAAATGATCAAGTGTACGTGGAAGTGTCGGAAAAAGCACTGCAGACTGGCAGACGTTGTGGGTACCAACGGAGTTGTATAAAAGGGGTTCCGGATGCTGGGCAACAGGATCGTACGGTGGTGATCGTTGGGGGTGGAGCTGGTGGGTGGGCTACGGTGGAGGCCCTTCGGCAGGCGGGATTCCCAGGGACTATTAAATTGGTTAGTCAGGAGCCCTATTTACCAATCGACCGACCCAAGCTTACCAAGGCGTTTGCGCCCCAACCGGAGAAGATCGCTTTGCGTACTTCCGCCCAAGTGGCCGATTTAGCCGTGGATGTCCAACTCAACACCACGGCCACAGGGCTGGATGTAGAACGGCAACTGGTTCGGTTGAGTACTGGGTCCGAATTGCACTATGATACGTTGGTGTTGGCCACGGGCGGAATTCCTCGAAAGTTACCGGTTAAAGGGAGTGATTTGGGCAACGTGTTTACTTTACGGACTGCTCACAACACCAGTCAGATTGCCGCTGCCTTGCAAAGTTACGGCCGGGGTGATCAGTTGGATGCCGTGAGGTTAGTGATTATTGGTACCAGTTTTATCGGCATGGAGTATGCTTCGGTGGCCCGTCAGCAAGGCGTTCAAGTAACCGTCGTGGGGAAAGCTTCTGTACCCTTTGGGACAGTTTTTGGCGAAAAAATCGGCAAAACGTTGCAAAAATTACATGAAGATCAAGGCGTGCAATTTATAATGGAGGCCGAAGTTAGCCAGTTCGTACCCCATTCGCAACGCTCTGATGTGGTAGGCGCCGTAACGTTAACCGATGGTCGGAACTTACCGGCTGATGTGGTCTTGGTAGCCGTGGGGGTACGACCCAATACCGACTGGTTGAAAGATAGCGCCATTCCCTTGACTTCCCAGGGCGCCGTTACGGTCAACCGGTACCTTCAAGTAGACACC
This sequence comes from Dispira simplex, assembly GCA_027478255.1. Taxonomy (NCBI): domain Eukaryota; kingdom Fungi; phylum Kickxellomycota; class Dimargaritomycetes; order Dimargaritales; family Dimargaritaceae; genus Dispira; species Dispira simplex. Next base: position 19,762 of record JAOPJG010000410.1, on the reverse strand, counting down.
ACAAAGACGACTTCCCACCACCTTGATAACGTTTACGCCGTGGGGGATATTGCTCTCTACCCCTATCTTGCCGAGGGACCCTCCCCCAAGGTCCGTATCGAACATTGGACCGTGGCTGAAAATCTAGGCCGGTGCGCCGCGGCCAACATTGTCCAACACCGTCAACCCAAGCCCTACCGTCACGCTCCCTATTTTTGGACCGCTCACTACGGTAAAAGTTTCCGTTATTGTGGCCATGCTGCCCATTACGACGATATCGTGGTGGTGGGTGACCTGGCCCAGGGCAAATGGGCGGCTTTTTATCTACATGGCGACCGTGTGTTGGCAGTGGCTTCCTTCAACTATGACCCGATTGTGTCCAAGTGCGCCCAGTTGATGTACTTGAACCAGATGCCCTCTGCTAGTGCCGTGCGCGATGGTAACATTATTAAATCGTTGACTTCTTAAGCTCTATTTTAGCAAGGCTCTTTTCGTAAAAGAAGCATTAGCAGATTATTGAGTTTGGTAAACAACATTTCAGTCTACTTTATCCTAATCATCCGTAGCATAAAAAATAAAAAGTTGGTTAGTAAATTGGGTAAATCGAGCGGCGTTACTAATACTTGCATGGTTGATGAAGCGCATCGTGGTATAGATACACCCAATTCTTTACACTATTATTGATGAAGCACACTTTCATTTTCATCATTATACTTTTTAGCATTACTTAATTACTAGCTAACCAATACAGACCGCTTTTAAAATCATTTATTGTAAACGAAGGATGCTATGGTAAACAGGAAGTTCCTAATCAATAACTTGAAAAACTTTGCTTTTTTTTTTCTCGGTGAATAAAAAGAGTAACATTAACACAAACACATACATGGGGAAACCCCCATACTAAAAACTTTGGCTACTTTTTAGAGAGAGCCATTTAGTCGACTTCCTCCATCTTGGATTCTTCAGTGTCTTCAAGAGCGGGAGCGTCCTCGACCTGAACGTCTTCGGGGGCGGCATCATCATCGATGCTGAGACCCAACTTGATCATACGCTGGATACGACCGGCAAAGGCAGAGGGGTCATCCAGGGAGAAACCAGAGGTGAGGAGTGAAGTTTCGTACAACAAGTAGGAAAGATCCTTGACGGTCTTGTCATTCTTGTCGGCGTCCAGTTTGGCCTTGAGGGATTGGATGATAGGGTGAGCGGGGTTGAGTTCCATGGTCTTCTTGGAGGCCATGTACGACGCCATCGAGGTATCACGCAGAGCCTGGGCCTTCATGATACGTTCCATGTTGGCGGACCAACCGAACTGGCCGGTGACCAACACGCAGGGCGAATCCACGATACGGTTGGAGACCATCACCTTTTCGACACGGTCGCCGAGGATTTCCTTCATCTGCTTGCACAGCTCGTCAAAGGACTTGTTCTCCTCTTCGCGCTTCTTCTTTTCCTCCTCGTCTTCTTCCAATTCCAAACCTTCCTTGGTGACGCTCATGAGCTTCTTACCGTCGTACTCACGCAGCTGCTGCACGGAGTACTCGTCGATGGGGTCCACCATGTACAACACTTCGAAACCCTTCTTCTTGAGCACTTCCAAGAAGGGAGAGTTCTCCACAGCCTGTTTTGACTCACCGGTAATGTAGTAGATATTCTTTTGCTTCTCGGGCATACGGGTCACGTAGTCCTTCAAGGAAGTAGGCTCGTCCCCAGACTTGGTGGAGTAGTAACGGAGCAGGTCAGCCAACTTGCCGCGGTTCTGGGAGTCCTCGTGGATGCCCAGCTTGATGTTCTTGCTAAAGGCCTCGTAAAACTTGTTAAAGTTATCCTTGTCCTCGGCGATCTCGCTGAACATTTCGATACACTTCTTGATCAGGTTCTTGCGGATAACCTTGAGTACCTTGTTCTGTTGCAGAGTTTCACGAGAAATGTTCAGGGGCAAGTCCTCAGAGTCGACCACACCCTTGACAAAGTTGAGCCACTCGGGAATGAGCTCTTCGCAGTCGTCCATAATAAACACACGACGCACGTACAACCGGATGTTGTTACGCTTCTTGCGGGTCTCGAACATGTCAAAGGGAGCGCGACGGGGCACGAACAGCAGGGCGCTGAATTCCAACTGACCCTCAACGGAGAAGTGCTTGACGGCGAGGTGGTCTTCCCAGTCGTTGCTGATGGACTTGTAAAAGGCGGCGTACTCCTCCTGAGTGATGGTGTCGGGATTACGGGTCCAGATGGGCTTGGTCTGATTGAGCTTCTCGGTCTCCTTGACAATTTCCTTGACCTTCTTGGTCTTTTTCTTGTCACCTTCCTCTTCCTCTTCGACCTCCTCGATCTTAGCCTTGTCCTCGCTCTTGTCTTCGTCCTCCTTGACCTCTTCGGCATCCTCGTCGGGAACCTCCTTCTCGACTTCCTTTTCCACCACCAGTTGGATCGGGTAGCTAATGAATTCCGAGTGCTTCTTGATGATCTCCTTGATGCGTTTCTCCTCAAGGTATTCCAATTGGTCCTCCTTCATGTAAAGACGCATCTCGGTACCACGACCCAGGGGTTCATTGACGGTATCGCGGGTGATGGTGAAGGATCCCCCGGCAGCCGATTCCCAAATGTATTGCTCGTCGTCATTGTGCTTGGTAATGACCTGCACCTTTTCGGCGACCAGGTAAGCCGAGTAGAAACCGACACCAAACTGACCGATCATGGAAATGTCGGCGCCAGAAGAAAGGGCTTCCATAAACGACTTGGTACCGGACTTGGCAATGGTACCCAGGTTGTTGACCAAATCCGCCTTGGTCATACCGATACCGGTATCACGGATGGACAAGATATTGTTGGCCTTGTCAGGGGTGATGCGGATGTAGAGTTCCTCGGCACCTTCCAACTTACTAGGGTCGGTGAGGGATTCGTAACGGATCTTGTCCAAGGCGTCGGAACAGTTGGAAACCAATTCTCTAAGAAAGATTTCTTTGTTGGAGTAGAAGGTGTTGATGATTAGACTCATCAACTGGCTGATTTCAGCCTGGAAAGCAAATTCTTCAGTCTGGGAAGCCGACATGGTGGAAACGAGATTATACAACTAAAATGTGAAAAAAGAGTGTGTGCGTTGTTTTTGAAAAGTGAAAACGAGAGTGCTCAATAGTGATATATAAAAGTAATAATAACAAAAAGGTCAGACGAACAGTAATAGAAACCGACAGGAAAAATATATATAAAAAAAAGACCTAAAAGTTTACGGAAAAAGCCCGAGAGGGAGAAGAGGAATGGTTCTTATATTTAAATGGGTTGAACTCTCAATGTAATTTTTTTGAAGAGATTGGAAAATGGTGGAAACTTTACGCAGAGCTATACTGTGATTGGATCATCAGGAGTTCTAGGCTCTTCTTATGCTAAGCACGTACCAAAGAAGAGGGAAGGGTACACATATACCCATTTTCAATTTTTTTTTGGTCTGTTTTATCAATTGTAGAGAGAGGATGGGTTTATTTTTTTTTCACTCTTTGCCCAGACTTGGAAGAGCGTAGGAATGGGAAGTTCATTTTTTCTATTAAAAAAAAAAAAGAGGTGGCAAAATAAAGAACAATGGAAAGGGAGGGGGGCGGTTTGTCCACTGGTTGAGTGGAATGGGTGAGTTGCACACACTATTGCTCGCCATTCTACCCATATCTATCCACTAACACTTTTCATACGCAGTTTTGGCGTTTTACCTTTGTGTGTAATGGACATATGGGTGATGCTTTTGTCGACCATATAGCAAAATATCTGCCAGCATTGAGTGGGTCTCTCACAAAATCCTATTGGTTTAATTTTTAAGTGGTACGTTTTTGCTCCTAATTGCTATATAGTCGAAAGAAAAAACTACCCATATTTATCTATCGTATTTTTTACAAGGAACATCATAAGGGGGGAGGCGTATTTGTGACTTTATTTTTTCCCATCCATCGCGGTTCCCCTCACTAATGCGTGGTGTTCATTTTAATGCACGCATGGTGAAGAATATTCTAGCCATATCTCTGGGGCTGTTCCACATTGGTTATATTTGAAAGGCCAATAGTCACTGCATATCCAAAAAAAGCAAGCACTTGGACGATTATTTTCCAACGCTATAGCGACTTTAAGCAAAAATACGCCAATTGCAATTCAGCCAATATGGTTTTATAAGGGACACACAGCACTGGCGAATATTTCGCTATAGGATTGAAAAAAAGGGTGCCCATTTGACCATATTACCTTGCAACTATGGTCCTTTTTCTGCATATCAAATCTCCACATTTCTACTGGCCTTTGTTTATGGCAGTCAAACCACATAAGGGGGAATAATCAAGAATAGTCTAGCATTTAATATTATCTTCAATTGTACAACAATACTACTACATGTTCTATTCATTCATTCTTTGTATCAAACAATTCAAAAAAAATATATACACATAACTCAAAAACTAATAATTACAAAAAATCAATCAATCAATCAATCAAAAATTTACAAGTTGGTAGTTTTTGCGGTTAGAGTTACAACTGGTACCACTTTTTGTCGCCATTGCGTTCATTAAAGGCCTTGATGGATTCTAAAAACCCCTGGCTGGCGCGATTCATACGACTAGTTTGATTAGCCGCCGATGCAAGTCTCTCCTGACGTTCATCCAAAATACGTTCCGTTTCGGCAAACACATCCTTGGATCCACTTGTACCAGTCGGCCGTGCCGTTGCTGTTTCCAAAGGTTGGCCCTTGTCCCGAACACTCACTGTCGAGGGCTCAGGATCGGGTGTAACGAACATCTCCGAGTGGGAAACACACGAAGCATATTGGTAACTCGCGGTAAGGAGCATCCAGCGTACGTTCTTGGCCAGCAGTCCCACTAGACTAGTCACATCTGTCGTGACTTGTTCATTACGCCATAACCAGGTGCTCCAACGGGCCATGGTGGAATGGGGTTGGATAAAAAATGGCAATTGTGGTACGGCGCATTCGAGGTCGACTAGGGAACAGTCTGGTAAAGGTGGGGAGCTGGGGTCCAATTTATCCAGTCGCTCGCGTAACGGGAAGAGACTCCATAGTTGGTATTCATATTGACCCATGGGTAATAGAACGAGACCGTTGGCGTGCACAAACACTTCGGCAATACGTTCCTGATGGACGTTTGGAATAACAACGTTGGTAATCCATTTCAAACTCGGTAATGTAAAGATTTGACCGTGGCAGTCGTTGGTCACCGCCACCAGCACCATCGGTACTTGGTTTGGATGGCGGTCTTGATCCACCGAACTTCGAGGACTAGACGCCTGCGAAGTCGTAGGGCCATTGTTCGGAGTCACTCCTACCTGTTGCCACCAAGGCGCCGGCGGGGAAACCACTGCGGCATGCACGTATTCCAAACCGGCATATTGTATATCGTCGCTTAAACTGGCCTCGGCTACAACACTCCCCGTGCCACCAATACGGATCTGGATTAATCGGGGAAGTACCATCACGTCGAACCCATTCTCGATCACGGCAAACACCCGCCGCATAAATTTGTTGGACACACCGTGCGGCACTTCACCTTCGTACAGTACGGAGCGGGCCCGTACAAACAAGGGGTCTCGTTTGGACATGATAGAACCCCGACTGCCTTTGAGCGACAGTCGGTTCATTAACGAACGGGTGCGGGATGCCGCTTCAGTGTAGGAAGGAGCCGACACTACACTGCCCGTACGACCCACATCGAGACTGTCTAAATCATCGTTATCCCCCTGTTGGGTTTTCCGTTTACCCGCCCATATGTCCCACCCTGTAGTGGATCGTTCGGTCCCATCCGAGGACGCCCGACCGCGGGATCGACTGGGTACACTAGCGGTATCTATAATATCCGCGGTAGCCATAACCCGGTCATTAATATCCAAAATGTGACTAAACACCACTGCCTGGTCTTTCACCTTGGTGGAATGAGACGTAGAGTGTAAATGGTATTTCTGACCTTCGCGGACTAACACTAGATGCATAATTTCCCCATGACTGGTACCCATTAAAATACGCCAACATGTGGAAATCAACCCGGGATCTTTCGACAAATGACAATCTAAATGTTTAATATCCACCGACGTGACGTGGTTAAAACGGGAGACCTTTTGTGACTGAGTGGATGCGCGGCGTAAAAATTTAAAAGCTTGGATTTCCAAGGTCGTTGTACTACTAGGTTTTTCCACGGTGGGGGATAACGTATACTGGGACAAGTCAACAGAGTCAAGCTCGGCGGGTTTGGTGGTTGTGAGTACATTAGAGTACAATACTTGTAGCCGTTCAATGTCGGTCACCACCACTCCTCCGGCGGCGTCGCCCGTAATTAAAAGGTTGGGCTGGTGGAACTGTACCAACGTTACAGGACGTCCCGATTCCGTGGTAGCTTGGCTGGGGTGAACCGTGTGGTGGTTGATCATCACCAGAGGTTCCAAATACGGCTCAAACTGAACATTGATGGATTCTTTGCGGTGGATAGGCACTGCGGGTACTTCTTTTCCCATTTCTCCAGAGACCCGAGGATGGTCCAGGGATTCTACCACCAAGTCGGAAGATGAGGAAGGAGATTCCAATTGGGTTGATCGACGGACTAGTTCCGTCACCACCACATCGTCATTTTTGGGGATATAGACCCAGTCGCCCACTTGAACCGACCAAGAGGTGGACGTTTCACTCGTTACAAACGGGGCCGAAGAGGACGTTTGGATATTGCCAATAGATTGAGTTTGGGTGGTTACAGCGGGATTAGGTTCCGCTTCAACCTGGTCCAACCGGGGAGTAGTTGAAAGGGTCAGTGAATTTTTGGATTTACGTAGAGAAACTGGTCCACGGGGCATTAGAGAGTTGGCATCGGCAGTGGACGACGCCAAGGCAGGAATATCCGGTAGATGACCCACATGGCTAGCCACTGAGGGTCGGGGTTGGTTACGACTGGTGACCAGCGAACAGACCACAGTAAACCCTTGATCGAACCCACAAAACAAGAGCTGTTGGTGGGCATCGTAGCGTACCACCGTCAGCTGTGGTGATGGGGCAGGTTGGGGATCGTGGTAGTGCACGTTTACAGAGGTAGTAATCACATCGTACAGCGTTTGGGCGTCGTGACCCCAAATACGAATGTTATTGTCTGCATGTAGCGATACCAGACCCATCTGGGTGATGTCCAGAATCGTTTGCAAAGAATGGTGCCGTGGGGTGTATGAGCCACCACTAACAAGTGAGCAAAAATGAGGGTCACCCGTTTTGGCAAACAGAGGATGCCCAGAAGCAGTGGGCTCCGCTCGTGACTGCAACCAGTAAAAAGCCTCGTAGACGGGCGGTTGCAAAAACGACGGGTCCACTGGGATGTCGTACGCCAAGAGACACCCTGGAGGACCCGACGGTTCCTCATATGACAAAGGGAGTTGGAAACAAACCGTGGCGTCAAAAAGGGCCAGTCGACCAGTGGTAAATAGCACAGCAAAACCCGCGGGGGAAAGTTGACCCCCGCACCAGGGGGATTCCGTCGGCAATAGCTGCAGATCTTGCACGGTACCTTCCATAGGGTAGACGGTACCCTGGGTGGGCCATTGCATCCCTCGCTCGGCAGTAAAACGTTCAATGTGGATAAATCGCTGTTGGTCCCGAGTGGGTCCGCACAACCCCACCAGAGCCGTATGATACTCCGAGGTTACCTTGGCATTGGATTCGTGGGCACTTTCTACGGGCTCGTTAGAGGGCAGTGTGCACCAGTACAACTGGCTGCAGTACCCCAATTCTTTTTCGGCACACATAGCCCCGGACGACGATGACGGGCCGAGTAAACCTCCGTCATACTTTACGTCGGATTGCACCAAAGGTCGTACGCTCAATGGATGATTTTTAAACTCTTTGGCGCTCCAAAAGGCCACAATGTTGGGAGTGTACACCGTCACCCATTGGGCACCGTCGGGTTGCCAGGCCAGAGCTGTCATACGCGGGGGAGTGGAATCGGAAGATGGTTCCAATTTTCCTTCCGGCACGGCATCGGTAGGGGAATGCACAGGAGTTAAAAAGGACGGTTCAAAATCACTTTGAAACAACACTTTACGTTGGCTAATACTCCACAGCACAATAAAGTTGCAAGTGAACCCCATCAGCAGTTGATCGGAATCCGCCGGGTTAAGGGCCGCTCCAACCACCCGCTCCAAATTAATCCCCTGAGCGTAAATACCCCACCGCTTCCGTGCGGCGTGCAACTTGCGCACCGGTAAAAGACACTCAATGTGGAGTTCCGAATGGGCCCCCTCCACCGGATCGATAAAATCAACAGAGCCGTCCTCAAAGGCAATCATACACCAGTTATTCCCGGGGAGACAATCCAGTGCGACCACCTTGGTACGTAAGTTATACACATACTTCATACAACACAGGTGAAGGTCCAGCACAAACAGTTCCCCCCGGGCGTCAACCACCAACAGGTACCGATTGCTATTCGGGTGAAACCACAAATGGTGTAGAGGTGCCAAACTCACATTATCAAAGTAGTGCTTCACTCCGGGTTTCCCCAATACCACCACTTGACCGTTGGCCGTACCGATTGCCAACAGGCGTTGCACTGGATGGTAAGCTAAAGCCGTGGCATGGTCCGCCATACCGAACCGGTCCAGACGTTCTAAACGGTACAAGTCGGCGTGATCGATACCTTTGGAGAAGGAATACGCCTCGTTCTGCACCAGGCGTTTACGCACCTGGTGCTCGATCGAATAGCGTTGGTTGGAAAGCTGAGTCATAATAAGTGAGTTCTTTCCGTGGACTGGTCAATAAAATAAGGGCTAGTGAGAGATATTATATACAAATGAGAAGAAGCACCAAAGAAAGGAAAGGGGTCGACGACTCGACCAACGATGAGCTGATGGTGGTCAAGAGTTTTATCCTGTTCATAAAGAATAGACCGCGTTACTCTCGTTGTAAACTAGGACTGACAAGTATATACATTTACAGAAACCACCATACTGGACCACTCTTGTTGTACTATTAAACAATATCGAGAAGAATAATGTCTCGAAAATGGATTATACAAGAAACAAAGAAAGAGAGCGTTAAGGTGGCTATCCGACAACCCCGCTTGACCTCCATAACCTTGGCTAAAATGCACATTTTTCACTAATGAGACCAACAGGGGAGAAAAGGAGGGGTTCAGGTAAAACCACTGTATTACCCTGCTGAGGAGTTTTAGGACTGGTTTTTGGTGTTACACAAACTGAATACACTAAAACACTCAGTCTCAGTTTGCATATTAGGGGAAAATAGGTCAACGGTATTTACTTTGTAGTGGCACAGTTTCGTTGATTAACAAGTGATTAGGCAGGGCCTATTTGTTTGTTTGGGTTTTTCACTCGCCGCGTTAACCCTAGAGGTTGGGAATTCAAAAGCAATAGAAGCGGTGGGCAGAGAGTTTGGTACCGCCCGTATCCACTAATAGGAGGAAAGCTGTCTTGGTAAAAAAAAGCGTAAAGGGCTGTGCAACATTTTACTATTGGCCCTTGGAAGGACGTAATGGCTTATCATCATCATTTATCGTTTTTGTTCGGAGACTGATAATCCAAAGAGCCCCCCACCCCACCCCACACAAATTACGCGGTGACATGTGATTTAGATTGGCTTGTGAAAATGGTAATGATATGCATACAACCCAACCTCTCGTACTTTTGGTCAGTTGAATATTCTTTGGGAGTATTTAAACCGGTCTGCTTCGGCCCTTTCCATGCTACCCTTTATTGTTGTCTACCACACCGTATTATTTGTAGTGGGATACTTCGCTGATGTGCTACTCATGTTGTAACGAATAGTTCGTTTGGCATTTTACTTATTAAATCCGTATAACCTTTTTTTTTCAGCAATAACCCGTACGTCTCTAATTCTTGTATCCTCCGTCACAGCGTCTATTTCGTAAGCCAACCGACAGCTCACTCTACTTTCTCACTACTTCCTAGTTCCGGGTTTTCTCTCCGGTGAGTGGGTTGCTACGACCTCTTCACTCTACTACACACCTTTATTCATTTTGATCCTCCGCCTGAAACCTTTATAGTTCTACGCCACGCCTTCGTCAATTTATTTATTTATTGTTGTTGCGTTTTACTCTCCCCTTACTCTCTTTTGAACATCGTCTTCCAAAAATAATTTGGATTGCTCACTTCTCACACGTTCCGCTTGGACCAGTGAACCCTTGCCCATAGCGTGTCAGCTGTTTTTTTTTTGTGTTTTACCTTGGAAACACCATTGTGAATATTCTTCCGTTTCCATCAACCTGACACTGACCGTTCACCCTACATATTACAGGGTGATGAGTGTATCAGTGAGCCGCGTAACTTCATTTACATTTTACTGGAATGACAAGCTCCTTCCTCCCCACAACTCCATCTCGTTGACAATTTATTTATGCCATCGAGGGTTGTTCTGAACAGGTTATTTTCTTTATCGTTTTTATACTCTCCTTGTTTGAATAATTGACCCCCTCTAACCCAGCCTGACCCAAATTCTTCCGCGGTTGGCATTTCTCGTCAAGCGATATACTTTTCTTTTAATTGCAGCTTGTTTACTGCTACTGTACCACAGCGCAGTCCCCCCCCTCCATCCCACACTATTATCATGGCTAACGTCGTGTCCCTCCTGGCAGGAGGTCGGTCCCGTAAATGGCTGGTCCTGGCTATCGTAGCGGCGAGTATCACTCTGCGTAAGGCCCACCGTCAGTGGTTTGCCAAGCGCCAAAGCAAACCAAGATCGTCTTCTCAGGAATCCAAGACCACTGCAAGTTTCGGTAAAAAACACCGTCGTATTGGGGTGGACGCACAATTCGTGGCCGAAATCAAACGGTTACTGCCGATTTGTATCCCCGGTATTAAATCTACCGAATTCTTTCTCTTGGTCGCCCTGGCGGGGGTGTTGATTGTCCGTTCCTGGTTAGATATCTGGTTCTCATCTTTTAACGGTACGGTGGTCAAAGCTATCGTATCGCGTAACCGGTCCCAGTTTATTGCCAAGGCCGTGTTTGAGTTTGGAATTATGATGTGGCCCTTATCCATCGTGAACAATTCCCTCAAGTTAATTATCAACACCTTGGCGTTGCGTTTCCGCACCCGATTGACCCGCTACGCCCACGAGGAATATCTCAAGGGTATCACTTTCTATAAAATGACCAACCTGGATGCCCGTATCCAGAATGTAGACCAGTTGATTACCCAGGATATAAGCAAGTTTTCCGACAGTCTTAGTCACCTTTACTCTGACACTTTGAAACCCATGGTGGACATTTTCTTGTTCGCCTACAAACTGGGTCAGGCCATCGGAGGTATGGCGCCCGTCGCTATGATGGGCTACTTCTTTACCTCAGCGGTAATACTGCGTAACATTTCCCCACCGTTTGGGAAATACACCGCCGTGGAACAAAGTCTGGAAGGTCAGTTCCGTTATACCCACTCCCGGGTGATTACCCACGCTGAGGAAATCGCCTTCTACGGTGGTGGGGATCGGGAACGCGAATTGGTCAACAACAGTTTCCAACGCATCGTACAACACGTCCGTAAGGTGTATAAACTACGATTCCTAAACGGTGTCTTTGATTCGGTGCTGGTCAAATACGGTGCTACTATGATTGCCTATTACCTATTGGCTCGTCCGGCCTTTGGCACCAAGTACACGGGAAGTGCCCCCAATGCTAACGTGGATGCGACCCAGATTATGGAAGACTATTCCCGTAATTCGGGCTTCCTGATCAACCTGTCCCAAGCGGTAGGTCGGTTGGTTCTTGCTGGACGGGATATCACCAGGTTCGCCGGGTACACCGCTCGGGTGTCCGAATTGTTTACGGTACTCCACGATGTTAACTCTGGTCGCTACGAACGCACCATGATCGAAGGGGGTAGCGATCTGGCGGCCCTCTTAGCCGAACGCCGGTCGGCCGACGGTGATGAGCCGTCCTCTGACTCGGTCGATGGTTTACTCAAGGAAGGTATGGTAAACACTGACGCCCTGGGAGGTCACGTCGTCCATCAAGATGGTGTTATTGACTTTGAACACGTCCCCGTGGTGACACCCAATGGGGATATTCTGGTGCGCGATCTCAACTTCCGAATTGAATCCGGCATGAACTGTTTGATTACGGGTCCCAACGGGTGCGGTAAAAGTTCATTGTTCCGTATTCTCGGAGATCTGTGGCCGTTGTTCGCCGGTTCCGTAGTGAAACCGCGTCCCCAGGAACTCTTTTACGTGCCTCAGAAGCCCTACCTACCCCTGGGTAGCTTCCGTGACCAAATCATTTATCCGCATAACCTGGCTGACGCCCGGGACCGGGGTTTTACTGACGATGATCTATTCGATCTGTTGAAGGTGGTGCATTTGGAATACCTGGTGAGTCGGGAAGGTGGTTGGGATTCCATCCGTGACTGGGCTGATGTACTGTCGGGTGGTGAAAAGCAACGTGTGGCTATGGCCCGACTTTTCTACCACCGTCCCCAATTCGCTATTCTGGATGAGTGTACATCGGCGGTGAGTGTGGATGTGGAAGGCATCATGTATAATCACGCCAAAGAAGTGGGCATTACGCTGTTTACTGTGTCCCACCGTACCAGTTTATTCAAGTATCACGAATTCCTGCTGCGTTTCGATGGAGAAGGGGATTATACATTTGACCGTTTGGACCATGAAGAGGACGGAACTCCCTTTCAATTTGGACATGGCAAATCCAATCCCGGTCAAAGCTCGGTATCTACGGCCAGTTCCTTAAAAGATGACCATTCCTCTGACTCTGACTAGTAAGAAGATGAAGAGAAGAGTTAGACAATGGATTCTTGTTCTTGCTGCTGAATATGAGATGGTGAGATTCGATTAATCACTGACCGTGATACCTGATAATTCATAAAATTGCACACACTATTATTTTCTTTGTGAACTATTCGAATTGTTATAGTATTGTTGGATTATTTTTATTTATTTTACTACTAAAAGGAAGCTGGTTGTATGGTGCCAGGGTTGGTCTCTATCTCTATCTCTATAATACGTATTGTCACCTACACTCGCAGTATCGTTTACAGATCTATTACTTCTTAACACAATTCATTTTCAATATTTATTTTTAAGCTATATGGGTAATTTTTTTTTGGCCTATATAACAATTTGGAGCAAAGATGCACTAGCTACAAATTTAACCAATAGTGTTTTTTAAGGAGCCCACTCCACTCTGGTGGATTTTTCATTATATTAGCTTTATTAAAACATATTATGTTAGTAGAGGGGCAAGTAAAATTTTTCCACAAAAATATTGCTTTCCCTGAAGTAGAATAAAAAAAATTTCCGCGAAAAAATTTGTTTTTTATCTCTCTCCTTCTTTTATTCCCTCCTACCAGCCATCCCTATGAGTTATTGCTTCTATTTTTATGTTCAAAATTGTCCTTTGTTGTGTCATTTGCGCCTATGCACGATGATTAGTCCAAGGGGTGTAATAACCAGCCCCTAAATGAAGATAAAACGTCGATGGCATCTATTAACTATGATAGTCGAAAAGCAGTACCCATATGGAACTTAATTTCCCAGGTGCATCACAATCCATAGTAGCCACCCTCGTGGGTTATCATCCAGTAGAGCCATGAAAGGCTTTATGTTTTCAAGTGTATTTTTGGCCTCCATTGAAGAGCATTTTCGGAACATACTCAAGAAGCCACTCTACCCCCCCCGACTTTGAACCAAGTAACTCTTCATTATTGCTATACTCTACATTTGGTGAATGAAAATAGCCACTTTGTAGTAGAGTAGATGCATCACTAAATTACTATAAATAAACTCCGTTTCTTGGATAGGTGACAGCAATCACTTAATACCAGAGTAAATGTTTCTTTTTTTTTTCTTTTCGAACACCGAACCAAGGCTCGATCCATAAAACTCACTATGAATTACATGGTTCATTCATTGTGAAGAAACTGCCAAGCCCAACGAATGCCCCAGAGCTACTTAGATGACCGATGACCCACCACTGAGACTACACCATTTTTACTTCAGTCAGAATATCTCCTGTCCTTGTGATAATAAAATGGTCATGGTTTCTGTTGATCGCATCTTACCTAAGGTCACATGAATACTTTTTTTTTCATCTATATAGCAATTTGGAGCGAAGATGTATTACAATTTAACCAATAATATTTTGTGAGACTCATTCAATTTCGGATATAATCGAAAAAAAAATCACCCACATCTGCTTACGCTTGTGCAGAGATTTACATGACCCACTAATGGTAATGCCCTGACTCTTTGTCATACTTGGCATTACAAAAAAATACATTTTCCTCCCAACGTCAGAGAAGTTTCGTTCGATATGAGGAATAAAGTGGCTTGGCAGACTCCTTTCGTATGAGCGGGACCTGATGCAGATCATTCTTATTTTCAAGAGATAATTGATGTGAATTGTGAATAAATTCAGCCAATAATTTTATGGCGCCTATCCAACAGATGGCCTGGCTTTTCTTGTCCCCTCTATCCTCCGAGTTTTGAGAAAATTTCTACAAGGAATATCGGTCTGTGACACATAATGCAAAATGTAGCACTACAGCCCGGGCTATTTTTAATTGCTTCAAATAATGGATGTAGCTCGATATGGTCATAATGGAACCCACTCGAATTGGTTTTCAATCAACACCCCCTTGCCAAGACCACGAACAATCAATTGGGCCATTTGGGACCCCCCAGAATGGGTGGTGGTTTGCTTTCCATTTGACACAAGTAAGGGATGCTTAGCAAGAAGTGTATGATTTATTCAGGTTTAAGCACCGTTGACATGTTTAAGACATTCGCAATGGTGTCATTTGGATATAAATAGTGAAGCCTTTCCATTGAATGTATAATTATTAAACTACAGTAATATTTATTCGAATATAACACTGCAATTCTCTTCCGTTTGACTCTTTGGCGTTTACCCCAATCCCGTATTTCGATTCTTCCGTCATCACCGTTATCACCAACATGCGTTGCCTTTCGTTCGTCGCTGTTACCACCTTGATCCTTTCAGCTACTGCTTTGACCAGTACTTTCGCTGCCCCTGCCGATAATGCAGGAAATGCGGGTCTTATTGAAAATTTCGACCTCAATCTCGGAGGCCAGCAGGATGGCGGTAACGGATATATCCCTCGTGAGCATCAACTCACAAAACGCCAGTATACTTGGCTCGATATTATCCTCCACCAATGGGCGAAGCATAAAAAAAACTGAAAAAATCCGCTTACTTCCTGATTTTTTTTGGCTTGGGGTTCATTTCACCAAGCGTTGCGTTTATTGCCACTGTTTATAGGAAAGTGCTGTACGCTTTTTTATATCTCATCATGGTAGCCATAACATAAATTGAATACAACTATAGTCAATAAAACCTTAGTAAAATTACTGGCAGTGAAAGAAACAGCTATGGAGTTGGTGAACCAGCAATATCAGATTTTTGGTCACAGCGTTAAAAGGCAGAGGGGGAGTTTGTCGTGTATGGATGGTAACAGATGACTACTACCTTTCAAGTGTGGATGCCTATGATATCGACCAAAACATCTAGGAAAACCAAACAATTATAAATAAATATCGAGTAAGCATTCAATTGTAATATCGGGATGCCGAGGAGATATATGATAAACGAAGTAATTTATAAGGCACACATAAGGAAAGAACACCTTTGGAGATTTGACTTTCTTTTTAGAGTTCCTGTTTTCTTCTGCAGGATGATAAAGCCCACTCCGCCACAGCGGAACAGTATGGGTGATTTTTTTTTCGACAATAGAGATTTGGTGCAAAAAAATGTACCAACCACAACATAACCAATAGGATTTTGTGAGCAACTCATTCAACTTTGGCGGATTTATCCCTATATGGTCGAAAAAAAATCACCCATATGGTTATGTAGTTTTTCTTGAATGATATATTATCACCAAAATTCACACGACCACAGAATTTCATCCCATGAACACCAAAAAAAAATGCCATTTGGGAAAGGTGGTCAGTTGGTTACGGATATTTTATAGGGAGCATGGTTACCAATTTACTACAATATAACGCGGACAGAGTGATAGCTGCATGTTTATTGTGCCTTATTCCTTGCTAACACTCACCGCTAACATTTATCACACATACACTAGTAGTTTTAGTCACTAAATGTGCATAGCAGTGTAGCTAACAGATATTTCTGTTTCGAATTTCTATAGTGATGCTTGCGGCCTCGATGGCTTCACCACTTTATTGAGACGCCATCAATGGTATCAAGCCCCTGTTGCTCTCCTAAATGTTAAAAAGCACAATTCCATATACATGCTTTAATAAACAGCTAAGAAAAAAAATACCACCCATCTTCCATTCATGCTAATGCCGGTGTAAATGGTATATGCCATCACCATTCACTCCATATCTATATGTGTTGAATTATAGTTAATAGATGCCGTCGACATTTTATCTTTATTTTAGGGGCTGGTTATTTACACCCTTGGACTAGTCCACGGTCTACAATAAACTCAAAAATCATCGTACATAGGCGCAAATAACACAACAAAGGACAATTTTGAACACAAAAATATAAGCAATAACTCATAGGGACGGCTGGTAGGAGGGAATAAAAGGAGGAGAAAGATAAAAAACAAATTTTCTCGTGGAAATTTTTTCTTTCTACTTTGGGGAAAGCAATATTTTTGCGAAAAAATTTTCCTTTCCCCTCTATTAACATAATATGTTTTAACAAAACTAATTTTAGACTTCAGCATGTGCTGCCTAGGCAATTGGCAAAAGATTTGTACTGCAGCCCTGCAGGTTGGGGGGAGTTCAAGCCCCAATTTACTCTATTATTTCATTTTACTAGTATTTTTTTTGCTTCGCGAGTAGCAAGTCATGCAGAACTCCAGATTTGGATTTGGAAGTCAATCTGCAACAACTGCTACTGTGGCCCCACATTGGCTCATTCAACTTTGGCGGATCCTTCGACTGTATAAGGAAAAATCCGCCAAAGTTGAATGGGTTCCCAATAAAAATCTTATTGGTTTAACTGTAATTGGTGTATCTTTGTTCCGAATCACTATATAGGCCAAAAATTACCACCCAGCTGGTGTACCAAAAGAACGGGGTCTCTTTGCCATTCGAACCAACCAAAGGATTAACTGAACGCCAAGAAACTCCATGGGTGTGTCCGCTCGGCAGGGGTCCCATCCCCATTTTTCATTACAGGGTGAGATATATATATAAAAGGGCCCGTAGGCCTCGAGAAAAAGAGAAAAAGGAGCTGCAGATTATTATTGTTCGCATTATATTGTTATCGACTTCCACTGCAGGTTAAGACAGTTTCGTTTGAAACTCCTCTTGTGTCATTGTTTAGCAGTTTCGTGGTTAAAAAGGGCAAGTAAGTCTATTACTTGTATTTTTTATTCTTCCCATTTTTAAATTACGTTATTTGTGCAACTTGGTGTGTGAGCTGTTCGCTTTCGTCACTTTCTACATCAGCGCTTACTGGTGGCTTTTCTCCTGATCGTGTTCTACTTTGTGCATCACAACCTGCGCCCGTTTAGTGTCGCACTCAGCCGACTTCTTCCGTACCATATTTGGTTACTCCCTGTATTTCCAATCGACCATCTATTAGCTGATTTCAGGCAAGAATCCTCTTCCTTGATTTCCCAACCCTATTCGGCCCTCGTTATATCTTATCCCTTGGCCGTTTCCGGACCTACTGTGGTTTACTTCGTGGATCCTCACTACCCAAACTTGATACCCAACCCAGGTGGGACTGATTCAGGAACGTCAGTCTATCCTCACCCCACTAATCCGTCGACGTACGGTATGGCTACACCCCCTCCAGGTGTTCACGACGCAATGATGACTTCCTTTGAAAAGAAACCGGAAAATGATATGCCTATTTACGACAAATATGCGCGGATGACCGTTCCCGACAAGCGCAAGGAAGTCGTTCGCTCTATTCAAGTGTTGGCCAGTGTCGGTGCCTTGGGGTTTACGGCGGGTGCCAATGCCTCTTCGGGTCAGTCTAATTCGTTTAGCGATAAATCCCCCACTCATTACCTCTACTTTGTGTCGGTGTTGTCGAGTTTAGTATCCTTGTTTTTCTTTTTGAGCTTCTTTTGGCGGTCTAAACGCTGTTGGTCTCAACAACAGCGCTGCTGGGGATTATTTATCTCCGATTTAATGATGTTTTTGTTTTGGCTGTCTTCCATCGCCTGGCTCTTGGCCAAGAACCTGTGTTCGGTGCATACTCGTGATTGCTGGCCTGACTTTACCGGTATCTTTTTCAGCTTTTTGGCCATGGTATGTTTCCTTATTACCACTATATGGGACATCAATGCCTTTCTCAAGTCACGTAGGGGCTAGTCTTGTATTGAAATCGAACAGTAGACCCATTTATGTACATGCCATGATGATTTGACTCGTTAAAGGCCGCATTTCCTTCACCTCACATTTCCACTGTACTATGTTCGTATATTTATTTGTATCATCCGTACTAGAAGTCTTGTAGTGTTTTCATTGACCAACTCTCAGGATTTCTATTTCGTTGGTCAAAATTCACTTTCATGTCTATTTTTTAGTGCCCAATTTGTTAAAGTAAAGTCATGTTGTTACAGGTATATAGCCGAGAGATAGAAGACGTGTAGAAAAATATTATAGAGGAAATTTACCATTTCATTATTCATCACGCTATATTTGAATAGTCAGAACCAACAAAAATGGATATCACATCTATGAATGAGCCTATGTAATTTATATTTTACAAATTATGACTAGCCTTTGTCAGTTTCGAATGTTGAACTCTGTACGATGTTTTCATCAATGTAAAAGTATAACTTATTTTATATTATAGAGGTACGGATGGTTTTTTTTTCTGCCTATATACTATTTGGAGCAAAGGTGTACGTTATAATCCAATCAATATAATTTTGTGAAGGTCCATTTAATGCTAATGTAAATTTTGGTTATATGGGTGATTTTTTTTCGATATACTGTAACAGGCTATGTACTAGTAATGCGAGATGGCACCTGAATAGACAAGCAATAAACAACGTATGAGAGTAGTCAACAATTTATCACTAAGAACAAGTAACTTTATTAAACATGAGGGTCTATCCTAATGCCAATACATACTCCTTAAATAGTTATTATAGCAGACCAGAGTATGGCCTAGGAAATGATACAAACTCCAGTTGCTTTAGGCTAAATGCTGTGTGTGACTGGTGGATGCATTTCATGAAAGGAGTATTTACATGTCATCAAGGGGTTCAGAAATGCCATCATCTGTAGCTGTGCATTCAGTGGGAGGGTCATCATCTCTTTCTTTCCTTACATTGCTTGACTCTTCCCTTGGTGAATGGAGAGTTTCATGGGATGGGTGAGTCGGCTCCTGTTTCAACACAGAGTTAAATCCGCCGATTTTAGGTCGAAATTTATCACGTGATTTTTTCGGGAAGTTAAAAATATACTTGCCTCCTTTTTTAAAAAATGTTTGGTAAATAGAAAAACCTATTCACATGCGTTCGAATTCGCCCTTCCACATGAGAAGGAGTTAACTTTTCTACATGCAAATAAATTGACCTTTCAGCATGCACAAGAGTTAACCTTTTACATGTGAATGGGTTTTCCTATTTACCTTCAATTATACTCTGAAGTAGCTTCGAAGTATCATTATTAGTATCCACGATAAAGGTAGCAAACTGGGGGATGTACACTGTTAGTGGCCATACCCGTGTGTAGTTCAGACCACGAATAGTCCTCATGGAAGGGCGTCTCTGGGTCCGATGGGGGGAAGGCTGGGGTAGCCACTAAGTTTCGAGT
>JAOPJG010000409.1:0-25236 GCA_027478255.1 Dispira simplex | reverse complement strand
TAAGATATATGAGTAGATAAAGGTAAGATATATGATAAAGATATGATTTCTTGCTACCAACGATTATATCCCGTTGAGGGCCTAGATGCCTCCAAGAATGATCGATCTACTGGTCTGTACATTGTTCTCCTTATTTGGACAATGATGTTTTGGGGTGTAACAATTATCAGCCATGGCCTCAACAGTGATTTTCTGACTCTGTTATCACAGAGTTAATATGCTTTTAGCAATAAGATGGGATACTAGGTAAGTTATATATATATCTTATTTTATAGTGTAGTGAACATATGAGTAATTTTATTTCAACTATACAGGGAATAATCCACCAACCTTGAATAGATCACTAACAAAACCCTATGGGTTAAAATGCAATTGTCATCCTTTGCTCTAAATTGCTATATACATGAAAAAAAAAGTACCCAACTAGCTATCTTTGTCCATTGCTGATTCAAACATTGTACTTCGTACATCATTTGCATCTTTGCAAAGTGAATAGCTAGTAGATAATAAGATAACACAGCTCTGGTAATTTAGAGTCCCCCCCCCCTCTCATGGGGTGTATATGAATGTCTTTAAAAAATACAGGTATAAAATAAACTATAGGAAAATACCATAACAGCATTGACCCTTAATTCAAGATGGTAAAGTACACACATACAAAACACACGGAATTATAATCGCTACAGCCAACGGGTTATACCAACTGTAGCACCCGTACAGTGCCTTGGCTGTTGGCTGCCAATAACACCTTGGCGTCCTTTTTCCAGCACACCGAACTCACGAATACACTAGGGTCTTCCACAACTACTTCCTCACCAATTAATGTCTGGGTGGAAAATGGCACCGAAAACATGGGTTGGGAAAGCGACTTGTAATAGGTATAAGCACAATTGTTCTCACTGCCGCAACTCACCCAGTCGCCCATGACGGAGAGTCCCACAAAGTTCTTCTCGTTGACATGTCCACCAAACGTGCGAACGCAACGGTTCGTTATTTGGAAAGGCGGCGGGATGCCCGTCGGACCCTGATCTCCCCTCAGTGCGGTCGTCCCACTTTGCGTAGCCGCGTCGTCCAAATTCCATAGTTTCAGAGTACTGTCGGTGGACGCCGACACCAATTCGCGTGAACTTAGGAACTTCACATAGGATACTGCTTTACGATGTCCTTTAAACACCGTTAGTGCTTGACGGGGTTGACGCAGGTCATAATAGTAGATGTAGTGATCCGCACTTCCGAAACTTAAATAGTGACTGGAAGAAGGGTTGAATTTAACGCAGCAAATATTTGCCTTGCTGTCCAATGTCATCACCGCTTGGTTACTTCCCGTAGACCAGATTTTGACCTTGGTGTCGTCACTGCCGCTGGCCAACCGAGTCGGGTCAGTCCGACTAAAATCCACACTCCAGGCCCGTTTTTCATGCTCCGTAAATGTTTGTACCTGGGTACCTACGTGGGCGTCCCACAGAGTGACCATTCCGTCGTAGTCGGAATTGGCCAACTGGGTTTTGATGTACGGATTCCAGGATAAACAGCTAATCTTACTTCGACATACCATCTCCCGAACTGGGTAATGATGGTGCAGGGCCGTATCATCCGTGGTTACACCCCGGATCGAGCGTCGATGGGGAGTGAGCAGTCCCTCCCGGTTTCCCCCGGCTAGCGACGCCAAGGCCCATGAGTCACCTGCAGTCGTGTCGTGCATCAAATCGGAAACCGTGGCCTGGTCTAGGGTGTCCATATGTACTTGAATCGGCGTATAATCAAACACCTTGATTTTGCGGGTTACTCCAGCCGTGGCAAAATATTCATCATCGCGGTCAAACTCAATACTGGCCACAATGGACGATGAACTCATCATATCTCCGTACCGCAGGGTAGCCACGGGGCGGAAGGATCGGTACCGGGTGCACGTCGCCAGCGTCTGAGTAAACTCCTCCAGGTGATAGGGTTTACTCGGAACCTTTAGCCGGTGTTCAAAATAGTACTGTTGTAAATCGTTAAAATGTGTACTAATACGTTTCTCCCGTATGCGTCTCCGTTCTGGACTAGAACGCAAGCGGGTGTCTTCTTCCCTTGACGGGATCCGATCCCCTGTGGATAGCGTTTGTAGTGGGTGGTGGGGTGACGTTTGCAAAATTTCCGGAGTAGGGCCTTCGTGATCTTCGGGTTCTGACAAGGCGTTGGGAACACATACTCCTTCCCCCGGACCAGGCTGGGCGGATATCAATGCCGTTGTGTCTTCTGGTGCTTGTCCCGATGGACTACTCGCGTCTACCAGATTCATAGGGTGACGTAACCCGGGAACCACCGTGGAAGGTGTCTGACTAACGAGCACCCGTAGCCGTTGAGTGGCTTCTTGGATGTCCTTATCTACACAAGCCAACTCCCGTTGCAGGTTTTCCAAAATAGTGGTTTTGTAAGCTCTGGCCCTTTTGAGGAACATGAGTAATACGTCCAACTCCGAGGCCCGGTGCCTACTGACCATGTCACGTCGTTTGGCAAACAGTGCCGCCAATACTGCGTCCAGATCCTCCAGCTGAAGCTGGTCCTTGTCGGACACCAACGCTCGGAGTTGATCTATGAGTTGCTGTCGGGAAAAGACTGAAGATGGACCCAACGCTGGTAAAGTAAAAGCGTCCAACTGCTTCCCAACCAACCGATTGAGTTGGAAATTTGGAAAGATTTGGTCCCGTTTGAGTGTCGCACGACACGTGGGACAATTATGAGCGTGTTCCAAATGGGTGGCAATGCACTGGTAGCAAAATGAGTGTCCACACCGGGTCATAAATGCTTCATGGATAAACTGTAGGCAAATCGGACATAGATAATCCGATTCAAGGGAATGGTTCACATCACACGTCAGCCGTTCTGTAGGGAGAGGATCTCGTTTGGCACGTTTGGAATCTCGGGGTGTTGCCGATGGTGAGGCTCCTCGACGAGGGGTAGTTACAGTGTCTAAAGATACGGATGCAACCCCTCTGGGAATATGTGAAGTAGAAAGTGCAGAGGTACCGTGTCCTGCAACCAAAGGCCGTACCGCACGGTGACTCAATTGCTGCAGTATAGAGGCTGACAAAGTAGCCCCACGATCAAGCGTCAACGCCCGGGTTAAATTTGGACCACTGTCGGTGTTGGAAGCAACCAAAGGCTTTGCTGCCGTAGATCCAGAAGCATAAGCCCGGATGGCTTGTTCCAAGAAGGGGTGACGACGACCCCCGCCACTCCTTTCTGGTGACAAAGGTCGGTTAACATGGTCTCCCGGCGGGTTTTCTATTTCCTCGGGACAAAGTGACCCCCTCTCCGAACGGTCTTCTGGTGCGGCGGGCTGGTGTGGAGAAGGCGGGAGTTGTTGTTGTGGTGGATTGGACTGGTAGGGAGAAGCTGCAGAAACCCCTTGGGTTGCGGTATCCAAGGTGGATCCCGACGTAGTCAGATTTAGTCTCTCTTCGGTTGGTTCGGTAGTTGATATCATTGTCGGAGACGAACTGGTTGCGGCCGATGAAGCAGCGACCAAGGTCGCGGTTTCCACGTCGGTGGTGACTATACTAGGACGAGGGTCGGCCTCTGCTAGCGGATTGCTATTCATAGTAAAATTCAGGTCGTATGGTTCGTTGGATTCCATAGCTATACCGCGAAATCGGAACAGTCAACCACACCAGGTGAAAATGGTACAAAGGACGATGTAGGGAGTGAAGGTAGAAAAAATAAAATAAAAATGTAATGTTGGTTAATCTGTGGAATCAATAGCGGCACAGAATGTGAGGGTTATAGTATTTGTCTGCACTCACGAAAAACCAAGGAGGCAAATGGAAGAAATAAAGGAAAAACCCCCCACCAAGTAGAGCAGTAGACAAGACGATACCAAACGAGAAAGTTGTGGTGGTGGCGTTTCTTTATCGGTTCACTTTATTACAAACATTGGCCCTACGTGTAACAACGGGAAAAGTAAGAACGTCCGCGTTGTCCAAAGGGAAATAAAACGAGTGGCATTCAGTGTGAAGGGGCCTTCTTTTTCCTCACCAAATATTCCAATATTCTAAAACGATTGTTTTGAACAATTCCTCTTTTTCCCTCAAAGTGTTGTTTGGTATGATAATTATTTGTATTTCTAGCGCACTAGAGTAAGTGGATATTGCTTTCCTCTTTCACTGACTTGCTTCACTCTATTTTTTCAGCTTTTTTTTTTTTACATTACCCTCTCCTTCGGCTTTCAAGTATAGACGTTGCTAATTCTTATCACCATGCCCAAGGCACCGACTTCGTACATTAATGCTTCCACATCCCGTACCGCCACCGCTTCCGATAACTTAATGGATGATGACACAGAGGATTTGCGACTGGACGACGCCGAGACCAACGTATGGTTGGTCAAAGTGCCTCTATTTTTAGCCGATCGGTGGCGCAATATTGACCAGGAAAAACAGGATTTAGGAAAAGTTCGCATCTATGACACACCCGATCCCGAAGGCAACACGTTGTCCATTATCCTATCAGACGATCCCCAACACAAGGACATTCCCCAAGAATACAAATTGCGTGTGGTCAATAATCAAGTCGATAACCTGTACGTTTTTTCTGAAAACGAAGATAACCACGCCACTGCCCTACGTGGTGTGGTCCACCACGAGTGTTCAGCTACCCCTGTGTACAACGACGTGTACCGGTCCATTATGCATCAGCGTATGGCTCAGGCCGACAAGGGTAATCGAAAGGTGCAATTCATGACAGAACGCGATAGACGATCACTGATGGCACCTGAAATGCAAGAATCGGGCAATATGGTGAGAAAGAGAGCCATCGACTTGGACTCACGCAGCGCACGGATGGAGCGGTCAGTGCTTATGGACAAGATTTTCCGCTGCTTCGAGGAACACCCTTACTGGGCGATGAAGGGTTTTGTGGAAGTTACTGGGCAACCCGTGGCCTACCTGAAAGAAATCTTGGACGAAGTGGCTACCTTTCACCGCAAGGGTTCCTATTCGCAAACGTACAGTCTCAAGCCCGAATATTCGAATAAAGCCCAAGCACCATCGGTCGATCAAATTAGCCCCGACGAAACGTCAGGCAATCTGGATAAATTCGAGAGTGACGATGATTTCGAAGAGGTATAAGATTGTTGATTTTCCTCTACCATTTGTATACCTATGGCTGGTGATTTCATGCCTTGTTTTTCCTATATTGTCATCAAGTGGCTGTTGCCTTTTTCTTTCTTTCTGTATTGTATGGCATTTTTGTTTATCAAAAGCCCAATCCACTTTTATAACTGAGCAAGGCTCAATAGTCATATTTGCTTCATTAAATACACTTTTTCCACCCCAAATTTTAGTGGTCCGAACGATAAAAACCATTTTCTAATCTACATAAACTACTGCCTGCAATCTGTGGTTACTTTTTCTTTTATAGTATCCATTAAGATGTTAATCAATTTTGTTCGTATACTTGTGCAGAAAGGTATTCCTTCATTGGCGCAACTAAAACACTTGGCACGGCATATTTACAATTATTATTTGGGTAATTTTTCTTCAACTTTATAACGAAAAATCCGCCACAGTTGAGCGGATCTCTCATGAAGTCCTATTGGTTAAATTGGTAACCGGTACGTTTTTTTACTCCAAGCTGCTATAGACGAAAAAAACTACCGATATTATTTAACAAAGTCATTCACATACATACAATAGAATATTAACTAGACTAGAATTGCTGAGTAAAAACACGTCCGTTCACCAAGTCCCCCCGTTTAATGGGCAGTTACCAGAGGCTTTTGAATACAATTGTTACATTACAAACAGATAATCATAAAAGTCTATAACGTCAACCAGAACGGTAAATAGGCGAAGCGGTTGGCTAGGAAGTATTTTCGTTACTGTTATTTGTTCTTATTCAATCCCCCTCACATGCGAACATACCCTTGTGTTTTAAAGTTACCCTATGGGCGTTGATGATGTAGTAGAATTAGCGGCGGTCATAGAAGTCAATGAGCTCGTAGAAGTTGCAGCTATGGTCGAACCGTTCGTATTATATGAGACAGTAGGTGCCATTAACGACTTTGGAATGTTGGAATTTGGTTGGTCAATTCCGGTGGTGGTAGAATCCGTACTTCCGATGATACCTTGCGTTCGTGGGGTGTAGTTTACCTTATCATCGGGTGCTCCATTCTGGAGTATTTGACAGGTGGGTGTAGAACGCAATGAGCTGGATGCCGTATTCGACATGGGCGGGGACGGCTGCGAATTGCTCAAAGGATACGTATGGGAAGATCTACGCTCCGAACAAGCGTTTTCTACCAGAATATCCAGCGGATCACTATGATCCGTTGCTGATTCAGCGACCCCACTACTCGAAACCCCCCCTTCCGAATAGGACCCAGTGGGTTGTCCCTTTATAGTAAAAGAATCGCGCGATAAGCCGTTGGATGAAGGGTTGGGAGAGTAGTCAGCGGAGGAACCAGCCGTGCGATGAACCACTCGGGCTACCACCCCTTCTAATTGCGTCCAAAACTTAGGGTTATCCCAGAGGCTTTTCTCCATGGACCCATTGTCAACAGCGTCGATCTTGTGGGCCCGGCGCTCCAGTGTGGCTAATAATTGCGATGCCTGATGGATTTGCTGCTCCAGCTGATGCTCTAGACTACCTAGACGCTCAATCTTGTTGCGCACCATATCCAGTGCCTCGCTCATGTGACGATCCGACAAACCGCGGACAGCGCCTACCGTATCCAACGAACCAATTCGAGGTCGACTAAATCCCCCGGCCTGAAGAGGTGGGAGTTGTAAAGGGGTATTGACCGACGTAGCCGGGGTCAATGCGTACGATGTCAATTCTTGTTCCCCACGGGGTATCGTTCCCGGGGCTACCTCCCCATTGGAATGGTTAAGTTTACTCAATGAGAGGGAAGTAATATTCTGCGGGGACTTGGATGCACCGGAAAAGGAAAGACGATGATCCTGCGATACGGGCGTAGGAAGACCTACGTCGGACACGCGGCGGTGGTCCTGGGGCGGAGAAACCCCGTGGGGGTATCCCCCTTGAACTCGGGAAAAATGGGCGGGGCCAGGTGGACCGTTAGTAGAAGGGATATGGCTGGCACGCAAGGGGGATCCCACAGTTGAACTGTGGGGCGGACCTGTCAAATGTGCGGGTAGAGACGAGGCGGTGACCACTCGGGGTGATGGTAGAACCAAACCAGACGGATGCAAATGCGGTTTAGCCATGGTTTGGGTCAGAGGACGGAGATCACGCTGGGAAGGTAAAGGTCCGTTCACTGGGGCAGACAAGGGGGCATCCGATCCTATACCGGGTCTTGGGGCAGACTCCTCGTAATGGGAGGTCATCACCGTGAGGTTGAGCGAATTTTTGGGGTTCGTATCCCTAGCATGGGACGGTGAAGAAGCCGAAAGAGTAACCTCGGGAAAATGTGTCTGGTTGGGGGACGGATTGGAACGCGGGCGGGCCGGAGGATAAGGTGGATGCATAACACCCGGGGGGTGCGGTGAAGGAAGTGCTGGGTACGCTTCTGGCCGGGGAATCGAACGTTGGCGCTTACTGGGAGGGGCTCCGTCCAACACATCTTCGGGATAGGAAGGGCGCCGGGACGGGTGCTGATGCTCTCTCGGTTGTCCAGGACGCACCCCAGGAACGGGGTAAGCCGAACGCGGGGCATTCGGATATCCAGTGACGTGGGGCTTTACGCTTTCATGGGAACGACTTAGGTCGCGGTTCATGGCCCGGACCGAGTCACCCCGGTCGCGAGGGTCATAATGAGGAGAGTGCAAGCTGTCATGGTGACCGGTCAGACCCTGGACAGTGCTCCCGCGAGTCATATGGGACGCTGGGTAAGTAAACGCTGTCGCAGGAGTGGAGGGGGGACGATAGTTGCGCTGTTTTTCGTCCTCCACAATTGCCAATTCCTCCTCGACGGCCGCCAACGGACGACAAATGGAACTAAAATTGAGGGATAGCAGTACTGCGTTGGCTTGACCACGCTGGTATTCCTCTAGCCGGAAACGACAGAGTTGACCCAGATGGGGCTGGTCCGGGAATTTATAGGAAATGCTCAACAGGGCAGTGCTCGAGATGTATAGTTCCCCATCCTGACGGCGAATAACGTAAAAGGGGTCAAAATGCCGTAGCACGGGCAAACAGGACTGAATATAGTCAGGGAATTTACTCAGAAAGATGTTACAAATATCCTGGACGCAGTAGTATACTGGGGGTGAAGAAGAAGACTTGTCCGGCGTGGGAAAATTAGCAAGTTCGGGAAAGGTGTAGAGGTAAAACGGAAGGCATTGGTTTCCGCCCACCTTGAAATCCCCTAACTTGTATTTCACTACTTTCATGACAGGTCTGCGGAACAGTAGTGCATTAATCAACAGTGGAATATGGGCCTGGTATACCTGATAGTAGAATAGCACAGAGGGCAACAATTCGTGGGGGGGGGGCTGGTTAGTTATGCAGGCGTTTTTTCTATTGATAAATCGAAAATAAAAGTAGGTTTTAGACGAAGCCACATAGAAAAGTGCAACTCCGAGGTCAACGAGCAAACAACGTGAATATTCGGAAAACTCCGATTATTATAATATATATATATTTTTTTCGAAACAGCGACTCCCGCCCTGTCGACATTCAACTATTTATATCTCCCTCATCTCTCTTCATTTACAATGAGATTAAATACTTTTTTCAATAGATAAAGAGTGGCGCACTGGATTGGCAATGAAAAACAAAGTGGTAGTAAGTAACTCCCTTCTCACGGTAGTGTTGGGAGGCGGATACACTATTAATAAATAGCTACCGGGCTGATAATGCAGTGTATTGGCATTCGTACCCAAAGAAACAGGCAAGAACTACAATAACGAATGTTGGTTTGTGAACAATGGCAGTGTTGATTGACAAAGGGATCGTGGAAAAAAAATCACCGGTAACAAAGACATTCGCAGTGCAATGAATAATTTCCAGAGACCCCAGTGGTACGACCTGAAAAGGTAATGTACATCCACACCCTGGTGTTCTATGTAGTTGACACCATGTGCCCGACAACCTCACATTATGCTATGCACCCCATCCAAAAAGCACAGGTGGTGGCTGGGGTATTCATAGGTGACTGAGGGAGTTTTCAATGAGGTTTTCAGCGTATGTTACTTACTCTATTGAGCGGGCACAGCGAGTGAATGAACAGGGGGGAGGGGAGTATCGTAGTAATTAACCACTTCACAAATAGCACCGTTATTATGGAACGGAAGGATTAAGTGGTTGTGTTCAATACACGTTCAGTGATTCGAACTTGGCGCAGGGTGAGTTTTTAAAGTGAAAAATAGGAGGAAAATACCAACGCCACGATGGCTGCCACGCTAATGTTGTAATTGCTATGGCTAAAACATATATAACAAGTTAGACAGCTTAATGTTACGATGGGAACCGGCGAAAATTATTTTTAAATCTCTCCCAAAGGACACACGACCAACAGTTTACAAATATACTATGGAAAAATAGGCAAGTATTACTAACTGACAACGATTGCAAGGGGGGAAAGCCGCTCGGTGTGTAGGACCACTGTTCTATATAAAGCGCGAGGCTAATGTATAAAAAAAATGACAGTCGCAAGACTGACGCGGGTCCAAATGCAAAGAATAACCGACTTGTGTTCCGCGGGTCGTTTGTTGGGCAGCTCATTGCGTCGATCCTTATTTCGTAACTGGTCCATCATAGGCAGCTTTGTTCCCCAATGAGCGGAAAGCATACTGTCCCCTAATCCTAACCTTTGTCTTTTAGACCCGTTGAATGCTTCCGTCACCGTTAATCGAACTTTATCCACTGGCCCATTCCTTGGTGACCGTTTTAGGGGGTTTCTAAAAGGAAGACAATCAGTGGACCGGGTCCCTTCCACTCTACTATTTTTGTCCTGGTTTTCTACAACTAGGTCTGGGTCTATTCGTCATGCGGTCAGAGTCGGGTAGAGCCCCACTTAGAGAAGCCCAGGCCCATAGCTTTATTTTGTAACAATAATTTTGGGATGGTGGTGGAAATTCCTCTATTTACGTAATAATTGCGTAGTTCCTCAAAACTCCTTCTAACCTGTCATCTGATGTATTGGTGCCTTGCGTACGGGACCTTGATCCCGGGTTGCACGGGGTTGACAGGCTGTAGTTGGTTTACCATTGACCCAGCCTCGCTTTCACTTCAACCCTTCTTTCGGCCAGTATCAGGCTCCTAAACGCCATTCAATTTACCAGTTCGGCAGGACAAGTATTTTAGCTTACTAACCAAATTTTGCAATAGGGAAAAAAAACCACTCGAAGAAGATCAACCTCCGGTTCTCTTTGTCTGCAATGTCCCAACAAAGAACCTGCAGAGGTAAATCTTTGACATAGTAAAAAGCTTTGGATTAACAACGGCCCTTGAGAGAACGAAGGTGGGGTTCGATCTGTTAGTATCCATGACATGCATTGTTCGGTTACGTTGGCTTGGTAAACCGATTGGGAGCTTATCAGTATCAATATGAAAAATACACCATTCTCTTTATTACACTTTCCGGTCAAGGCGAAACTCTGAATCACAAGTCTTCAAGCCACTCCTCTCTTTCTGTGCGACTCATGAGTGACCTAAATCGAGAAATAATGCAATGGATTATTAGCCCAATGTCTGGTTTAAGACGTTGCCCCATTCACTCCGTCGGTATGGCTGGACGTGACTGATGAAACACGAAAGTGGGCAATACAATGATCGACAGTAACTTGTCGCTTTATTGAAAATAAATGATATGGGTAGTTTTTTTTTTCGACTATATAGCGAAAAATCCGCGGAATTTGAAAGGGTCTCTCGCGAAATCCTATTGGTTATGTGGTAGTTGGTACATTTTTTGCTCCAAAACTCTATATTGTCGAAAAAAAAACTACCCATATTATTCCTGTACTTGTGTGATTTTTCGTACATTAGTGGGCTCACCATGGTCCAGAGCGAGTAATTCCATCTGACAGGTTTAGTTGTTATCTGCCATGCAACGTTTACGCCTCTCTTTTATTTTCATATTGGCAGTTTTCGGTACACTTTTACCAACCATCCCGATCCATACGGCCACTCAAACCCCATTGCACCATACCAAGCCCACCCTACAGTCAAACCACGTTCATGCCGTGCTAGAACCCCACGTTGTAACCCACTGGGTTCTGGTAGCCCCCACTACGTCGGACACGGACAGGTTTGCGGAGGCAACAGAAGAAGCACCACTCTCTGGTCCTACAATGGCAATCACCGAGGAGTCCGTTGGAAACTCCATGGTTGTCACACTGTCACAGGGTCTTTACCAGTTCCAACGGTGGCTCCTAGACTGGTGGTTTATTCGGCCCCTAGCAACACTGTTTCGATGGATATGGGCGTTGGTTCCGTGCTTTTTACTGACCTCACTTGGGTCGGCGCTTGTCTTTATCTTGGGGTTGGGTTATAACCTAGTGTGGTGGCTGGTCTATCACACTTTGTGGTCCCCTTTGCTCCGACTTCTATTATGGGTTGTTTCGTTATCCCCCATCATCCTTTATTTCTGCGCCTCAATTTTATCAGGCATCTGCTTGGGTGGTCTGGTAGCGTGGTTAAGTGGAATTATAGTGCCATTTCCCTTTCCGGGAAACAACGAGCCCCACGCTGGGACTTTAGAAGAGCCTGACGCATTTTCGCCCTATTCTGTAACTACATCTCCTCACTCTAAGCATGCCACAACATTGAGCCGGTCACGTCATTATCGGCATTCGCCAACGACAGGAAGTAGCACTTCTTCGAAACCGAGTGAGTTGCTCGCCCTTACCACTAATAATCATCACCCCCCATATTTAGCGTTACCCTCTTCGTCTACCGCAATATCCATGGACAGAGGACAGCTTCGGTACCGCACATCGGCAAACACTACAATCTCACCCATTGACAATGAAAGCAGTCATGACGAACTCTGACAGTCTTTGTTTTCCTGTGCATCGAAATTTACATTACATTTCATTATCTCCCTTCCATGTGATACTTCAATATAGTATATACGTAATGTTTGGTAATAATGATTAGTTCCTTAATTCTAATCGATTTTAGAACCTGTGTGGCGCATGTGTATTCTTATTTTTTTTTCTCCCACTGCAGTTTGTACTTTAATTGCTATTATTATCGAAAAAGTGAACAATAAATAAAGTACAGGATGTGATTCAACACACCAGCAGAGCCATACACGTAAATGTCAGGTGTGTTCATTGGGAATAACCTATCCGTCTTGAGCATGAACATAAAATTTAAGCAAAGAAAACAGACCAAATCCAATAAACCAAAAATTGTTTATAGTAAGAAAAAACTACCACCCCGATATGCGAAAAGGGCTAGCAGCCGAGATCGATACATATACTTTAGCCACTGCTTGATCCTACGGTTTGCTATATTCATCGACTACGTTTGTTTTTAAACCGAGAATTATACCACGATTTGCTGCCGCTCTTTCTATTTGCCCCAATCTCCTCGACTTTGCGTTTTAGGTACGATTTCACCTTGGTATCGGCCATAATCTGGTCCACTACGGTGCTCTTACGTTCTTTCTGCGTTAATCGAGCCGAATAGAACTCGTGCGGGGCCTCGATGACCGTGCCCATTTGGAACTCCGTGGGTATGGTGAGGCGTTTCTTGTCTCGTTTGTGGAACCGGGTCTGATCGAGGGCGCCCCGAAGGGATAATAACTGAAGGTCCTGTTTCAACTCTGGAGTCATGATGGGGGTCTCCATAGTGGACCATTCTTGTGTCTTCTTCCTGGCTTCCTGGGAGGCGAGGGGCTTCTTGACCAATTCGGCGTTGGTCATATCGTGGTTCACAATCACAACGTAGGCGTCACTGCTCCCAACGAGTTTACCCGCTCGATTACCGTTTTCTTTGGTTGCTACACCACCGTTAGCCAACGTCGCAGGTACGTTTTTACCCTTAATCTGAATGTACAAATCGGAGCTCATAGTATTGTGGTGTTGCATTGCATGTATCAAAAGTGGATTTTGATCATCCTGTGCTTTAGACGAGTCCTCGGTACCACTGGCTGTTGCCAGGGCCGTTCGGGCTCGTGACAGCAGGGATGACAATTCCGTTTCATCCACCTCATCGTCATCACCGTCCATGATATTATCAGTTTTGGAGAGTGTAGCAGAGACGCCCACCGGGGGAGCGATACGAACTGGACCATCCTGGGGTGGAGAGGAGGACATGGTAAAGTGTTCGACCTCGGCTTTAGCTTCGTGTGCTTGCAATGTCAAACGGGCAAGACGCAGCTTCGCCTGTCGCTGATTATCCACCTCATTAACCGATGTGTCCTCAGACACCAGTGTAAGCGAATCTTCATCCGAGTCGTCGACCATCGCAAATTTGATCTTTGGTCCCAATGAAGCTATATCAGCCTTGCTAAATTGGTTCTGGAACGACAGAGCTCTGGCGACGAGCGGCGATTCGGTTGGGTGTGCTTCTTCAGGAGTGTAGTAAAACGACGATGAACTACTGGATACTGGCCCATCCATGCTGGTAGGAGGAGAGTCTTGAACCGGAAGGGGCATCTGGGGTTTGAAGCTGAGGCGCTTGGCCAAATTCGTTTCCTGGGGTGACGGTTGAGCAGATACCTCTGGGGTTTTGCTTTTTCCTGAGTCAGGAGACGTTAATGTCTTGCATGACTTGCGTTTTGGGGTTGGGGATCCAGTATGCTTTGGGCTACACCCATGTCGTTCGGCAGACGATGCCATTTTCGACGAAACGGGGGACTTTACTCGGGTCGGTTTACCCGTAGTTTGAACTGCCCGTTCCAACTGTAATCGTTGTCGTATTCTAGGGGTACGAGGGGTTGTACCGGTAGGAATATAAGTAGTGCCCGAGCGAGTACGCATGTCGGTTTGGCTGTCAAGATTATAAAACCACCAACAAATGGATTATTATAACTTACTCCGAAACAATGGTGTTTTTCTGGTCACGATATACAAGGGCAATCGGGAAAATATTGTATAGTTATTCGTTGTAAATATTCACGAATCTGCCAGTAGTGTCTTGGAAATTGCTTAGGGAATTTGTGCGGTAACTGCTGCTATCATAACATTAATTTTTTTTTCATTATTATTATATATACATAAAAAAAAAGATTGGCGTTAAAATTAGTATCACGTGACTAAATACTCTTTCGATTAGAATCGAGCCATAACTGTGAGAGGTCAATGGTAAAAACAAAAGGTGTGCAACCATAGCCATTAGCGTGCAAATAATCGGTGGTGTTGGAATAAATGTTATACCTGTTTTGAGTCAAAATAGTGTTATTTATTATATTTTCTTTGCGCATTTTTTTTTCCTAATCAATAGGCCTTTAATATTTATGTCCGAATCCGGTTAGATGGGCCATATGGGTGATTTATTTTCGACTATATAGCGAAAAATCCGCCATGGTTGAATGGTTCTCTCACAAAATCCTATTGGTTAAGTTCGTAACTGGTACATATTCTTTCCAAATTGCTATATCTAAGGAAAAAAAAGAAGTACCCATATGGCTCCATGCGGCGATTAAAACGCGAGTTTCAAGAACTGCCAAAATGACCTACTCCGACAGCATGATCGCCAAGATGCCATTCTAGATAAAGCGGGTGCTAGTATCCACTCGAAATTGGAGGAACTTTACCATCACCTCTGCCAAGTCAGTGGACGGCAAGACATTCAGTAAGGGGCAGGTGGTATTATTCGGCAAGAGAATCTTCGCTATTTCGTAGGCCATTCTTACTCCCCTGACCGACTGGTGCTCTCCAATGGATACACAGAATTCACTAGGGCATTAATAAACAGTGTACCGATGTAAGGGAGTCCATATACTCAGTGTGGTCAGGAACGACCGGATAAAGGGGAGATATATTAAAGGTAACGATGAAACCTTGAAGGTGTTAAGGGTGATTTTTTAATACCCAGGGACACTATTATACTAAATTTGAGAAACGAAATATGTTTCCAGACAAACGACATAAGCCTGAATGTACAGTGAACTTTTCCTTTAGAATTATAAACCGCACTTATCGGGGTATAGGACTTAGGCACTGTCGAAGCATGCCTTCCACCACCCCAACGTAGCTATAATATTCAACCAGATATCGCTTACTAACAGATTTAGTGGATAAGAAGCAAAGCGAAATGGAGCCCCCGGTCATGAACACTTCTTACATCGTGCTGCATATTGTAGGACAGTCGACTGGATTCGTTTTATAATACCCACCGATACTATCGCTATACCGACCGATTTTTATTATTGGCGGGCGGACTGGTCTGTAGTTCTATACTTGGCCAAAATTGCACTCAATCCACCAGGGTATTATACTATGGAATCATTACGTAGAGAAAGAATGGGGCCGATTACCTCTCCCTCCCCTTTGGTAATAGGGGATTTCTGAAAATGCACTGCACTTTAACCGTTAGCATGGGTTTCATCCAAGCTGATTACTATTAGCACGATTTGTCGGCATCCTTCTCTTCCCCTGATATTGCTATTGGCATTCTTGGGTCTCCTTTGGTACTCATTTATTCACGTCCGGATTATGGTATGGTGGTTTCAGTTTATATTTAGCCCTATCCCCGGCCATCAGGGTCCCCGTGGTTTGTCCTTTTTTTAAAAGCAGTCCTGGTGTGTACGCTTTTATTTATTTATACTTGGGAATGATTGGAAACAGTGCATGTTTTAATAATAGCCGTTATCCCAAAACTTTCTATCATGATGAAGCACCAGGCCTGGACCAAGCCGCCTTGGTTAAATCGTTAACATAGCTATTTTGACTACCCTAATGCTTTCCAACTTCTTGTCTAAGCTGTGCATTATAAAAGCCGTCTAGCGTACTGCAACATCTTCCTGGCTTTGGAGCATACGATTCAGTTGTGGGTACGTTCTCATTTATTTTTTTCTTGCTTTATCATTGGCTTTAGTGAGTTAGTGGATGGTGATTATCGGCACTGTCAGAGACACTGTTTCTGGTGTTGGGCTGGCCATTCACCACATGTTCGCACGCTACTGTCATTTCTAGATTCGAATATAAGAGCACACATACCTTACCTAGTTGTCCCTGCAGTGATATTTGCCCCCTTGATACGTGCCGATTCGTGGACGTCACACATGTTATTTATCCCTGAGCCTTGACAACCACTTACCCCTACTGATTTTACGAGGTACTTTTTTTTTCCAAGGAAGGACGTAGTTGGTCTACGTTAATCTTCTTTAAGTTGTATCCGGTGTATATTTTTTTTTCACTACTCTTTACGCTACGTACATTATTCGCTGGTCTTCCGTCTTTATTCCGTTTCCAATCACTGTTCTCTTTTGCTTTGTACAACAAAATTTTTGGTAGAAAAGTCGGTTATTAAGCTTATCCCTTCAAGTTTGACATATATTAGTATTATGACCGCTTTTTCCTGGCGGGAATCAGCGTTACACCTTTTTCCAGCCCAGGAAAATGAGCCGGCACAGTCCCTGGTCCTTCCACAGGACGGGCTTTCGGATAGCAATCGCCAACCAGAAACCGTCGACCTGGACAAGGGTTACCGCGGGACCAGAGATGAAGCAATCGCGTTGTCCAGCTCCACTAGCAGCAGTTCCGAGCTGCAAGAGGATTCTTCGTTTATTCCTCTTAGGGTAGACTTTCCATCACCCGAATTGGACCATATCACCGCTGTCCTGACTACCACGTTATCGTCGATCAGTATCGAGGTTAAGGACATGTGTCCCTTTACACCACTTGGGAAGATGAGTAGTCCGCCGTTGGGAATTCACCAGGTGATGAAGTCTTCCCCTCCTTTGTCGTTTGATTTTAAACACCAGTTAAGCGAAATCCGCCCATTTTCTCCTTTGTATCTAGATTGCCCGTCTTCCGTGTCTGAGCAGGCGCCAATCCTGTGGAACAGTAGTTCCCAGTCCCCCACCCCCATGCCAAGGCTCATTCCCTCCCCTTCTTCCATAATATGTCACCACACGAATCCTTTACCTACGCTACCTCGTGCCCAGATGGTTCCTCCCTTAACCAGGGTAACGGGAACCACGTCATTACCCTTGTTACCGTTAGACAACGACATCAAGTCCATAGGGGACGAATTAGGTGATTCTTCGTCGTTCTATGATCCTAAGGGGGAGTCTCTGACTCAATCAACAGTGGACACTCGCATATCCCTCCAGGCTACCACCGTCTCCGAGCGTCCTATCACACCACCATCGCCCACAAGGAAACCTTGGGTACATTCACCTACTTTCGCTCAGCAATCTTTGCGACGGGGCCGAAAGTACTCAGAAGGTGATATCAAAGAGTTATATAAGCAGCGCCAAAGTTATCGACAATGTATAGAGGACTCCCAAATCATCCATCAACCCAGTACTTCGCCAACGCCCGGTGGTCAACCAGCCACGCCTTCTGTGGTGACCCACCGATATAGCCATCCTACTCCCCTGCCTCGCCGCCAAAAGGCGTTGTACCGCGAACCGGCCACTCGTCACACATTTCTCCTGGTGGATGATAAATACCCTAACTCGAAATTCCCACTAACCCGCTACCAGAGTCAACAATGGCTGGACGAGGTACACGATCTGTTCGACCCCCTATCCGCGGAAAATGCTGACCGGTCCATGTGGTCCGACTCGGTCGGCCGGATATCCGCATCTACACCTCATTCCAACCACAACAACTATCCGTATACTTCACGTGGTTCCATGCCTCGACCGCCCTGGTCGATCTCAGGGGACACCATCGGGAGCAGTTTAGCCAAGGATATCTCCCCGGCCAGCACTCTCCATCGTTTTGGTCTGACCCATATACCAGGGAGTGAACCGTACACCCACTGGTTGCTCTCCCCTCGCTTGACTCCCTATCTGACATGGGCGATGGGGTTCTTGTTGGTAATGGGTTTGGTGGGCATTATCTACGGTGGGCTGTGCTTCAGTTGGGCCTGTAGGTATTTTAATATCTGCTCCGCTGGCGTTGAATTCCCAAAATCCGCCTGTCAACCCTTAGGAATTGAAGGTAGTACCGCCATTCTGGCTACCGGGGTAATCTTTATATTGGCGTTCATATTTACCATTTATAAACGCCAACGCGTCAAGGCCAAATATCGGAATGCACGACCTTCCAGTATCTACTACAAGGCCGCGTCGTAGAAATGGGGAAAATGGCGCAGCTGGGAAAAAAAAATAAATAGAGGCTTGGAGGTATGCCTGGCAGTGTGACCTACGATCCCAGTGGACATGTCGCTTTCTTCAAACTATTACTTTTGACTCGTCCTGTCATTTCTCCAAGGGGTTTTCGCTTTATTAATGATGTAGAGTCCGTTCATCTGGTTCCATTACTCTTTACCTCGCTATTATCGTAATGGACAGAATAACCCATCTTTTTACTCTGATAAGAGTAGGGCATTTCCTTACCTCTACTCACATATTTCGTTTTTCTAATAAAGTAGGGCACCACGTCGATAAAGGCTTTTATATATATATATATATATATTTACTTTCCAAAGTCAGGTGTAGATGCCCCGGTTACCCAGGATTCCTGCTAGTGAATGAACCAAAATCACTTTCCATGGTATCGATGGATCATTCAAATCTTTATATATAGTGAAATTAAACAATAATAATAAAAAAGAACAGCGCCGAATATACGGAAAACAGGCAGCGAGTAGCCGGAAGCGGGTAGAATAAGCATGGATAACCGCCATATCTACGAGTTGAACCTTGCCCAGGAGTGATTCATAAATACTCATGTTTCTAACCATTGGCTGTCACTATGTCACTACGCTAAAGGTTATAAGTACTCCTATGACTTCTGGGGATGACCCTTTTTCCTTAGGTCCCGCCATTGACGGTTCTTAGGCAGACTTGGATTGAGGCTGAGGAGGGAGTTTATTTGCTTTGCCTTCCATCGTTCGGTAACCCTTGAGACGCTGCGCTTTGGCCATATCCAAGTAGAGTTCACCCAGGGCACGACAGTTTTGCATGTAATTCACACCTTCGGTCCGGTAGCACTTCTTCAGCTGCTTCTGGAGAACTCGCAATTCCATCGCTCGAACCCAGCTTTCACGGAGGTACTGGTCCCGGGCCTTGCGGAAACCTAAAAAAATTTTCAGCAACCTTGATAGACTTTCGTTAGTAGATAATTCATGGAAGGGGGTTACAGAGGGTACACAGCCTTGTGTATTAAACTTGTCACGAAGAGAAAGCGCGGGGTCAGTACTTCACTTTCACGGAGAGAGGTCTTGGTGATTAACAAGCTAAAAAACATCAAGCACTCTAATGGGGGCCGCAATTCTAATCCGAAGCCACCGGTACAAATGCTACCTACCGATCAGATCATCCTTTTCGAGTTCGTCAAAATCGGGCACCTTTTCGAATTTACGGTGTGATGGAGGAATGTAGTCGGCCATTTCGTATAACGTGCTAGTCGATGAATACTAGTCAAAAGAGTCTAAATAAAACACACAGGTGCACACAATACACACCAGTAAAACAGAGTATGTCTTATATATAAAATAACCAAAAAAAAACCAAATAAATCGATGAAAAGCAAAGGAACAAATGTCCACACAATCTGGATTCCACCCGCTATTACTATTCATGACTTGCCGAATCATCCGTCCTTCCTCATCTCTTTGACCCATTTCGCCCCAATCTCAGGTTTTACATTCCCAACCCATCCTTCAAAAAAAAGTTCCCATGGGACATTAATTTTTAGAGACCTGGATAACTTGGAAATTTACAGAGTATATAATGTTGTTGGCACAGAAGCCGTTCGTCCTTACTTTTAATCATTGCTAAATCACAAAAGAAAATAAAATGAGTAATCAGGTATAAAATATAATACGAAAAATATACATATAGAATGATATGAACTAGATATCAACTTTCACGTAAAAGATCAAACCATTGCTGTTGAGCAGAGGGGGTAATAAGAGGACGAAGCAGTACAAATGGGTGGGCTGGGAAATCGTCGACGGCGGAAGCTCGCATCCGCCTGGACTTGGATTCGGGCAAATTATTTGCGGTGTTTGGCCAGGTTAGATCGGACAAAAACCGCTGGGTAACTGTGGCATACGCGAAACGTCGGTCCAACGCCTGTACACACGACGAACAATTCACTACCGCATTTCCGGAGGAAAGCTGGGATTGACAACACCCGCAGACCAGCTTTAGTGGGCTATTGGGAGTGGATGGACCAGAGTGTTTGCTCCTATCTTGTGATAGTGACGACACCACGCCAGAAAACAGTGTGGTATTAGTAGTTAGCCCAGTGGATGGTATGCCGGCACTCGTTCCGTGGGTGTACAAACGGTCAGGTTCGGTCTTGCGAGCAGATGAAACTGTATCCTTGGTTAACCGACTAGAAATCGAGGTCGTGGAATGAACCCGACGGGCAGGTAAGATATCAGGCTCCTGGGTGGAACTGGGATTTGGTCCCGGATTACCCGAGCTGGACGATGGCTGCCAGGCAGCTGAAGAGTCAGACCGGTTAGGCATAGTATGTTGGGAGGGGTCAATGGATCGTTTCCGTGGGGTAAGACCAACGGGCTCTGACCGGTGGCCCAATTGCCTGGGAAACAGTTTTTGTCCGTCAGGTTTAGAAGAGATCTCAGGACGCTGGGCAGTATGTCGATCGGACGCCTTGGTAGCCTACCAGTCGAAATAAAACATTACGGAGAGAATCGCAGGTTCGTATACGGTGTAAAAAAAAAGGAAAAGGTAATGGACATCAGTAATCACCAAACACGTAGTTCAAGGGATGAAACAGTGTGGTACAAAAATCGGATTCACTACATATTTTATATAATTTTACACAAGCACCTAAGTAAGGAAAGCGGTCGAGTAAAAAAATAACCCTTCTCTTTATGACTTACATAGAGATTAAACCGTTTAGACGAGTTGGAAAGTTTTCTGGCGTGGGCCACGGAAGTAAACGTTTTACGCTTGAACAGTCGAGGCGGGTCCACCGAGGGGGGCATGGTACCCAAGAACCCTTCGTCACTTGCTTGGTCGCCATCCATATCGTCGTCCGCACCAGAGCCGGAGTGGGAACTACCGTACGACGGGTTCGTAGAATGGTGCAAGATCAGCGGCATCGGCCGGGATTGGGCAGGTGCAGCATCATGTGCTATGGCTGAGACAGGCTTCTCCCCGGTCGTCCTGAGTGGGTTCAGCGCCGAATCATAACGTTCATCGTCGCAAATCCATAAAAAAGTATCCGGGGCTTGGGCGAACTCGAAATACAAAGTAGCCAATTGCACCGCTCGGTCGTACTTGAAGGCGTGTGAATTGGGACCCTGGAGGTATTCGGTATACGGGGAATGGTGTGGATCAAAGGGCCTGGTATCCGTCTCAGGCACCACAGAATACGAGCCATCTTCAAAATAACATACCAAATATTCACCAGGTTTGGGGGGTTCCAATGTACTGTTTACCCTTTGAAAGAACAGGTCCAGATCAGTATTGGCGACAACCATGGCCGGCCACCAGTATGGTGCTTCCGAGTCATCGGGGTCAACGAATACGAGCCGTCGTCGTGGTGTTCGCCGTTTCCAAGGCAGATGAGTGATGCGGTACAATGGGTCACTCATGGTAACACTAGGAAATAATGGAAAACAAACACTATACAATAGTAAAGACTAGAGCCGTAAGTAAAAACAGAGAGTTGCTTGACAACATACATAAAAGCAGAATAGTAACGGATATCGTCTGCAGTTTTTACTTTAGAAAAGGAAGAACGCTTACAACACGTCTCTTCCCTTCTGATACTCGTAACGGTGCTAAAATTTCTGTGCTTCAACTACCCGACTAGTGTGTTACTCTTCCTTGCCTCTCTCTGTCTGGTTGATTGTTCACTCTTCGTGTCATTCCCACTAGGTACCATATCTTTGATCGGTAGTATGTATTCTGGATTCAATTAGTGCCTTGACTTTGTTAAACACACAGCACACCATTGGCTTCTTATCCGTTTTTAGCTCATGACGCAAACTACTGACACGTCCGACTCGTCTGCGAAGTCGCCCTTGTTGGAGGCATCAGTATTAACCAACACTACACCTACTGCCACGGCCACGTCTTCTATAACCACGACAACAGCCGTCACTGCGGGTCCCATCGGGGGGGAAGCCGCTCAGGGAGATTCGGCGAAATCCACGCGACCCGGTACTTTGACCACCGGCAAATCTCTGGTCAAGCCAAAAGTAGCTTTGGAACAGGTGCAAGGGGAAGGAGAAGTGACCATTCTGGAACGGCCCGTTAAACCTCCACGGCCTTATTATAAAACAGCGGGAGTTTGTCGTACATACGATGTTACTCCTTACGTTCTCGCAGTACATCCCAACCCAATTTACTCGGTTGCTAGTACTCCTTGTATGACATGGGTTCTAACCGGGTCCGAAGACGGCTACATCCGACGGTGGAACTTTTTCGACTCGATGAATGGAACGCTGGCGCTTACCCAGAATCAGCGGCACATGCAGGTTGATACGGTAACTAAGGCCGGGGTTATGACCTCGTACTGGGACAACGACGACAATCCAGAGCCATATCCTGACATCATTCGTGGGTCCGTCAAGAATCCCTACTTTAGCCGGAATCTCTCCCCTGTGTACAGTTTGAACTTGCAATCAGAGGCACTGTGGGCGGTGTCCGGCCAGGAAAAGGATGTTGCCCTCTGGACCGTCCGACACGACGAAGGTCGCAAGTATCACGTCTTTCAAGAACATACCGCTCCGGTCTCCGCCCTCCAAATATCCCCCGACGAATACGGCATGGTCAGCGGGTCCTGGGACAAACGGATCCTTTATTGGGACCTTAATTCGGGCAAAATCGCGCGGGAGTTTAAAGGACACGTATCCCAGATCTCCTCGGTGCATTTTCGACCCTTTTACCGTCTACGGGACCCACCGGTCACTGCAGCCGGGGACGAGTGTAGCCCTCCCCCGCCACAACCTGTGTTACTCACCAGCAGCATAGATGGTCAATGTAAATTATGGGATCTCCGGGACCCCACGGCCATCCCGCGACCCATGAACCCACCGGATAAGACACCGCCGTGGTGCACGGCTACCTGCTGGGCACGTGATGGGAGTAAAGTGTACATAGGGCGTCGGAACGGCTCCATTGACGAGTGGGATTTCGCATCAGGGAAACTGATACGTTCGTTGCGACTACCGAATAACTCGGGACTGGTCTCCAGCGTGGCATGTACGGTCAATAACAAACAGTTACTTTGTGGGTCACTGGATAATCTCCGTATGTGGGATCTTGCCCATACCGAAGCGGAAAAAGGGCTGGTCCCATTCCAGATTTTACCTGGTCACCACGGTGTAGTCATATCGTCTATTTTGTTGGACGATAGCGGCCGATTTATGATTACCGCTGCTGGTAACCGGGGTTGGGAAGGGCCCAATGCGAATTCTTGCTATTTTTACGAAATGAAACCGCACAACGAACGACCACCGAAAATTGGATGATAAAAGTGGTAGGGCACTCCATACTTTATGGTCGGTATGACCAGAAACTTAATTATGCTGGTATTTTATAGCGTCTTCTGATATGTGCCATAATCTATTTTACCATAGTAATGTATTCGTCAAAGCA
This sequence comes from Dispira simplex, assembly GCA_027478255.1. Taxonomy (NCBI): domain Eukaryota; kingdom Fungi; phylum Kickxellomycota; class Dimargaritomycetes; order Dimargaritales; family Dimargaritaceae; genus Dispira; species Dispira simplex. The sequence continues at coordinate 1,634 of JAOPJG010000409.1, read as the reverse complement.
TCAATAATAATAATATAAAAAAAGTACTGCGTTTGTTGTAAATCAGATGACCCGAAAATTCTGATTTTTATTGGTTCACACTTCTTTGGCCCGCTCACTTCACGTTTTTTTTACATTGCTTTCTTTTACACATGTCTTCTCTAATCCCCCCCTTCCCTTCTTACTCCCTATCTCACGTTCTCATTTCCCCAATTACCACTGATGTTACTTGGCATCTATCTGACATTTATAACCACTATACTCAATTCTAATATTAAACCATTTATTTATATCCCCTTCTTACAAGGACCTATGGATTGTCAATGGTATTGTACACAATGGTTTTAAGTCTATGGTACTTACACATGGTTCATTGGAGGATGATAATGAGTGGCAATTGTGCCTGACTGAAGCAGTCTCTGTCACAACACTTCAGCAGATAAGCAATCACTTCTCCTACTTTGATTTTTTTTCACTGAAATGCCCTGGTGATATGGTGTTCATATTCTTTTCCTGCAATCTGTATGCACAAGTCACAGTATGATCATGTTTCCACCCACTTGAATGGGGGGATAGGGAGCTCTGTCATGGCTCATTACACAATAAATTCTAATTCTAATTATTCTCCAACTGTTTTGCAACCCTGTTGCACCAGGTATGTTGTGGCATACCTATGAGAAGCACATGTGTGAAGATTTCCTGTTTGCCACTAGGCATAATAGTGGAAGTGATGAACCCAAGTTAACTTATGTCCTGTGGATTAGTGAAAACTTCATATGGAGTATAACTTTTGGAACTGGCAAAGACCAGGCATAGTTTGTAAGAATTAATGGTGTTGGTCCAACTAATTATTTCCCCTATTTGGAAGGTAATGTTTTGGGTCCTAACAGACTTCATTTTAACCCTTTTAGTCTTTGTGATGGGGTACCTTGCCTCTGTACAGCAGTGTTACTGGTATGGTGGGATATTCATTAGAGAGGCTGATTGACAGGTGATGTCAGTAGTAATCAAGCTTCCATTGGTGAAACTAACTATGGCTTTCAGTGTTTAAATGGATTAGTTTCAGATTCTTTTTTTTTCTAATGTCACTATTTCTGATGAATTTATGTTGGAATTTAAACTCAATTAAATGGTGTCAGTGTTTAGGGGATTCAAAGTCAATATACTAAGGATACAGTTTTTGGAATACATTTCTCTTACTTTTAGTTTTTTTTTCATTTTTATAAATTCTGATTTTGATTCTGCAGAAGGTGTGATTTTTATTGCTTTGTTTTCTGTAACTCTGATCACCCAATGCATTGTGATTTTAATTTATTCTGTTTCTAAGGTTCTGTTTGTATAGTAGGAAATTCTGATTTTATTGTTTTTATTTCTATTACAATAATAAATATTGTTGGTTCTGATTGCCTTAAATTTCACTATTTTCACCTAATTCATTCAGTTTTGACACTCAGTTTATTTTAGTTTTAATCTGTCAAACTGTTGGCTATACTCTTCATTTAAATATTTTCAATTTCTAACATTCTTCTTACTGTTTTATATTATTTGTTTAACCATATGTGAAGATTGTGACCCATCTGTTCAATATTGAACATTTTCCTTTTCTCCCTTTCTCCCTTTCCCTTCCTCCTCTCATGAAACACAGTCCACACAAT
>JAOPJG010000040.1:0-56368 GCA_027478255.1 Dispira simplex | reverse complement strand
TATAGCATCGCTACAGTTCATTAATAGACCATTCATTCCTTTTACAGTGTTCATATTTTCGGTTCATTGACCAAGACTAACCCCTCTACTCAGACCGGTAGGATATATCCGAGTACCCGTTTGTCCGCCGTGAACTAGTGCCGTACGTCACCTCTGATATCAACCAAGGACCGACCTTAACGACCCTACTGTTAAATTCTCCAAAGGTAAGATTCGTAGACATCGACTTATTCCTTTCTCAAGACTGGAATTATTATTTTTTTTCTGGGCCATTCATTTCTCTTCTAAATACTGTTTATTTCGGTATTGTGTTCGTTTCTGGGGAAGCAGAGGCCCACCGATTCATTTATTGGGATGGCTGAACGATACTGCCCCTTACCCAGGAACTTTTTAGTTGACCAATATTGTCCTTGGGATTTTCACTTCCCATTTTCCTATAGCATAGTCGGATGTCATCGCCAGATAATACTCTTTTCCACTTGAGTTTACGTTGAGAGGAATGGAAGGGGGAGCATTATGGATGACCCCTCCCTTGTTGTGTTTTAAACCGGCATTCTTTTTCTTTCACGTTTTGGGAACCCAAAAGACATCCGTTTTAGTGTGTGTGTGTGTGTTTTTGCCATTGGACTGTATCGCCAAAGGCAAAGCCACTCGCATACGTCAGAAATCCTCACTGGGACAAATGCAAAGATGTTACTATGGAAGACTAACCACTCATCTCTCCCCATAATTTGGCACTTTCCGAATCTCTTCATCTCTTTTTTTTTCGCAGGTTGTGCATCATCAATCCTTCCCTGTGGGGCTCCATAGGTGATTTTTTGGCCTATTCTGTTTTTTTCGTTCATTCCTTTTTGCGTCGTTGCAATTTGCAAGTAAATCCTTTCGTCCGACGCACCAGAACATACCTCCATCGACTTTGGTCCTTTATTTCTTGGATTTGTCTCGGCCCATTGCCTGAGATTCATCACCCCCGTTTTCGCACTTTGTGTGTTTCATTTTTACACCTCAATACTACCCACAGTGGACCGCATGCGTTCGTCTTTGGTATCACTGTGGCAGGCCAAGGTTTTAGATTTAAGCGTTTCTATTTAATCTGTCCCTGACGAATAGTACTAATCCCGGGCATTGTTGCCGACTGTTTGTTTTATCAGGCCCATTTATTTATCTATTAGCGTTTGTTGCACCCAAGTGTTGGGCATTTGGATTATTTATCAGCTATTCTTCTGGGAAGCACATTCATGTACCAAAAAAAATTTTAGGGGCGTTTCAATTTGGTCCCTTTCCTTTCCCCATTCTCCAAAGGGACGCAAGATAAGCCATTGGCCCAAGCCGCCAGTTGCACAAATTGTGTCGTGTGCTGTTGATTATTCCACCACCCTCTTCTTTCCCTTTTCTCTCACTTTGATAATATTTTCTATATCCTTTTCTTCCCCCCTCCCCTCTCCCACACTGTCATTCTTTCTCCTCACCCTATTTTCGGGCTTTTCATGACTGAGTGTACATGTTAATTAAGAGACGGTGACATTTATATTTTATGGCCTTTTGTCCGACCCACTCTCGCTTTGACAAGGAAGTATTTTAACACAAGTGGATTAGCAAGATTTAGGGAATCCACGAATTCATTCCATTGCCGAATATCCACTTTCTTTACGATCTGTATTGTTGGCGATAAGCATCCCTTTGCCATTACTATTGGGGGTAGACTATTGTCCATTACATTCCCTCTCAGTTTATCGCTGGTTCTGTGGTGCTCTGCTTTTTTTTTATCTCTCTCTCTCTCTCTTTTTTCATTGCCCAAATCGGTAATCAGTCGCTGTCACGGCTTACCCGGTGATTCGATTATAACATTTCCTGGGCTTGACCCAAGTACAACTACTTGTCTCTTACCACCTCCAATTTTTATTACTTTAACCTTTGTCATTGACTTTAGTTATTACCCTCACATACTCACATTGAATTCCATCGAGACCTTTCTTCCCTGATACTTGTATCAATCTACTGGCCAGGGCACTGTATGTTCCTTGAACGTGGCTCCATTTTATTCTTTGATTGTACACATTCAAGTCGGCCTTTGAACCGATTCCTATTTGAAAGCTTCATCTTTTTCTTTTATTTTCTTTTTTTTTTACTTCTTTCTTTCTTCAAGTGAAGGTGTTGACGACTCCTATTTTTTTTTGCATGCGTGTTTGTGTGTACATTTTTTTTATATTACATAACATTCACTTATCCACGAAAACCGTCACCCTGCACGAGAATCCGCTTTGTTTTGGGGGGTACCATCCACATCTCACTTGGCTTTAAGATTAGCGGGTTACTGTGCTTGTTCTTTCCCTTTTCCTCTCCCCTATTAGGCGTAAACTTTTTTTTTCTTTTGAATTTCCTTGTACGGCCGAACCACACTCCTCACGCTCACTGGACACGGTCGAGTAAATATTGACGGCATTACAACTTTGTTCCAATTTTTGCATACGCCCGACAGGGACTTGCTCCGAATATCCTTTGTTTTATCTTGACTAGGGACGGGGAAACGCATAACTATTTGTTGTTGCTATTCTCCCCTATTTTCTTCCCTCTCCGCTGGTTTATGGGAAACGCCGGAAATATACTTTTCACTCTCACAACCATGGCCCCTAAAACGGACAATCAGGTCCCCGCTTCTGTCTCGAATACTCGCAAACGGCCCCGAAAAGCTGTCCATCCGCAACGGTCTATCCCCGCTACTTTGCCTACGAATCCAACTGTGACAGAAAGTGGACCTACGGGTCACCTACAACGGGACTACCCTCACCCGGCCTTGGTAACTGTGCCAGGCCAGGTTCCCCCTTCACCATCCACTGTCCACAGTCGCCAGCATTCCCCAACCCACCCCACTGCGCCCACTTCGCCCTGCGCGGAGAAAAAGGACACGGTAGTGGCCTTGCCTACCCCACCCCGCTCAGTATCACCACCTCCTTCCAGCTGGGGTGCGGTGGCAGGTCCCCCTTTGGGAATTACCATTCGTTACTCTCCACAAAAGGGCACCATATTTAGTCATCAAACCAAATCCCAGCCTGCTACAGAAGACCGTGGGGTTATCACGTTGGATGTCTACTCGGCTTTTCGGACCAACCCGCAAGATCTGTGGCAGTGGTGCGCCCACGACTCTCGCTCCAGCCCCTTATATCCGCTGCGGACATTGAATGGTGGACATGGCGGTACCCGGAGACCGGGGATTTACAGCCGGGACACCACTTCGGAGACTTCACAGAGCCATTCACCCCGTCTGCGTCGTCAACGGCACCGCCGAAGTCCTCACTACGCTACCAGTCGACGAGCCGGGGAACACGATGACCGCTTCGACCAGGTCTCAGACGCCACTGCTTCCTACTTGGGGGTTTCCCGTCACCCGGCCTCCCACGATGAAGCTCTTGAAACCACCACCACCCCAAGTCGTGCTTCCACGCCGGTCTTGGGTTCGGAAGTGGACGGGGCAGAATTTCACCTGGACGCCATGCAACACGGATATGGCACACGCCGCCAGCAACAGGTAGTTTATAATTTACTCAGCCATTCCGCACAAGCCTCGGATGCCAACGACGAGCCCACTGACGACGACGGGTTTCACCCTGGATCCGATAAGTCGTCCCAACATCACCCGCGGCCACGGAAAACTCCACAAAAGAAACGGGTGAAAAAGGAAACCCGGGATTATCCCACGGTGGTCTGGCCCAAAGGAGCCCCCATGGACATACGCGACGATGTGGATTATTATGTGCTCACGGAACCCGAAATCCATGTCTGTTCCACGTTGCGTGTTCCTCCCCATCAGTATTTACAAATTAAGGAAACTTTGATTCAGGCCGCTCGTGAGGCCCATTTGGCCTTTCCCAAGGGGCTCAAGGAATTGGAACTAACGTACGCTCGGCGTGAGAATCGGCCGGACACAGTGAAGAGTCCAGCGAATCAGGAAGGAGAGGGAGGATCATCTATTCCTCCATCGGGCCCACCAGTTAAACGTGAAGCGCCCACCAATGTTATCCCACCCAATGCTCTCAATATATTCATTCAGCAACAGTCCCTTAAATCCAAACGCTCCTTCCGTAAACGGGATGCCCAAAAGCTGTGTCGGATTGACGTGAACAAGACCAGTAAAATTGTAGACTGGTTTGTGGAAATGGGGTGGCTTGCCTTGTCTTAACTCTTTTCGTCTTTTGTTATTTAACGAGGGAATAACTTTAACCCGCTAACTTACACGTGTTTTTTTTTGTTTTCTTTTGACTTGGTTGTGGATTTATCATGAGCGAATTTGTTAATCGCTTGGTTATTTTGCCTAATTTTGAGCTTTTTTTTTGCCAAGCAAACTAGTAACATATGCGAACCAATAAATATGTACATATAGACCTGCATTTATCTTCACTAAAAGATTATATAGCGTAATTCTCAAAGCAATTGTAGCTTTTTGCAGGAGTGGGTTTAAAATCACCCAAATTGGTAAAATTATCTTTCTCCGCTCTGCTCCACGGGGGAATAGTTGTACGAACACAGGGGAATAGATTGCCACGACTGATATTATCGAGTTGAGGACACAGGCAAAGAAAATAAAAATTTAGATATCACCCAACAGGTTACGGAAGAAAAAAACTGGTACCAACCCTGCTCGACTGGATAAAATGTCACCTGGGTCAAATTTAACCGCCACGAATTTCTGGTCCTACGCCACAGCTACCGATGAATTGATTGGGGGAGGTCTGGATAAAGAGGAGGGGGGGGGCTGACCCAACCAACGCCCAAAAACGGTCAGTAACGCTAAAGGTCTTGTGTGTGACACTGGCGGGGACACGGGGGAATTCTCTGTACACGTGGCCGTCCATTCGCCAACAGTGAGTGTCGGGTGAACATCTTTACTTTGCTTGGCGTATATGAATGATAAAAAAAAATATTATCTGTGGAGGAAAACGCACTCAAGGTAATAACGGGAGAGAGACGATGAAAGGAAACGGAACGGACAAAAATGGCAATGGGACTCGCTTGGATTAAACCACAAGTATTCTAGGAACGCTTAGGTAACTCTTATATCACTGTTCCACCCTCTTCGCCAAAGCGAGGAACAGATTAACAAGTGAGGACTCTGGTCAAGGGCACTGCCATGGTTAATGTTGTGTTAGCATCCTGTCCTCTCGTTTAGGGTGAACAAAGTTCGGTATCACATTTGTGTACAGGCTGTAACACTATATTTTTCTTTATGTTACCATTGTAGTTTTTTTTGGAGGGGGAGGGGTTTGGAATGTGCACCCTTCGATGGCCTTGATTACCAATCATTGGTTACAATATGGGCAGCTACGAAATCTGGGCTTCTGTTACCATCAGCTAGCGGCCACGGGTGGGTCTAACGGAAAAAATTAGAGGGGATAAAAAAATATCACAAAGTCCTTTTTTTCAATGTGTAACTCTACACTTCATGTACGCCGTCGGTGTCCTACCTTAGTACAAGCAACAAAACCAACGGTGAATTTGGGGAACAATATCTTTTTTTTTTTCGTTGTACTCTGTTGGCGGCCGATACAAAGGGTAGAATGAACTATTTATTCGACGTTATAAATACGCTCGGATTCCTTTCCGCTGATAATAATTCAATAACTTTATCACCAAGTCTCTTGTTCACTTCCTCTGCGCCGTCCCTTCCGTTCTACATCTTGGACCCGTATTCACAACCGTACCACTCTGTCTGATAAGAGGTACCACTGGGAGGTTGGATTTGCCTACGCTTTCGCACTAGTTGGGCCTGTTTATATCACATCACTCTAACCGATCCGCTTTACTGTTTCCCATCTGTGATCTAATAACGGACTATATTTTTTACACGTGCTTATCTTACCAAGGGTTTACTTGTTTATCGTTCCGACCTTGACGGTTTTTCCCTTCCCCTCCCCCAACTTTTCACCTTCGTTACTATGAAGCGCTCTATGGTATACACTTCCTTGGTGGGCGTGGTGGCACTTTCCTTTGCGCACGGCCAGGATGCTGATGTAGTCAACCCTACAACTGCTGAGACCAGTACCGAAGGGAATGCCCAGGGTGCTGTGGAAGAACAGCAAAATGCTGCTCCTGACGAGCTGCGCAACTATAGCTTGAAGGATCCGATAAAACGCTGTAATGGTGACCCGGGGTGTATCAGTCAATTCACTAGACTTGAACCTATGCAGGTTCGGACCATAACACAACTATGTAGGCAAGAAAATGGTGGGCGGACAGACACTGGCGATTTCGCCGAGTGTTTTATTAATCAAAGTGCCATGGGCGGTATGCCAGGGTACAATGGACAATACCAGCAGGGTAACTATGGTGCTGGTGGAAATAACTGGCAATCCCAGTCAGGTCAAAACTACCAGTTTCCCAATACGAATACGAATACCGGTACTTATAGTAGTAATAACCCCGGCTACTCGAATGTATACAATAGCAAGGTGCCGACAGGCGGTTCATATACAGGCGGTCGTTATACTGGCGATGCCAATACCCGTCCTTCACTATCCGTGGCCATGGTGGCAGCTGTTGGAGCCTTTACTCTTGGGGGAACGCTTTTGCAACTTTAAAAAGGCAGTGCAGTATCTGAAACTGAGCTGTGTTATTTCTTGCATTTTTTGTCCGTGCTATTTCGAGCTAGTGCTTCCCCTAGCCTATATTTTTTTTACACTCGGGCATCATTTCCTCCTTGGAGATAAGACTGCAATGATGGTCAGTTGGATATTACTTTGCAGTTTATAAATGGTTTTATTTTAGTCTTTTTTTTCGGTATGGCTGTATCAACTTTGGTCTAGATTTTATTTCTTTTGTTTATATGTTTATCTTTCTTTTCCGATATAACTATCAGTTTTCTAGCCTCACGCTAGCCCGCCTTTTTCGTGTATTTTTTTTTCATTTTCGTAGCTTTGTACAGAAAACATTACTGCACCAAAGGTGTCAGACTTGTAAATTTTTTGGGTGTCGATTATGATAGATAATACAAATCGATAAATTGCAGTTTTACGATAAATCATAAGAAAAAAAAACATGGGGTGTTCATTGGAAATGAATAGTTCGCTATGGATAATCACACCCGGGGTAGTATACCGCAATGCAAAACACAAGGTCACATAGTCAGTACTACCTAGTTGGTTTTAATAGAATTTGCTCAGCAAGCGCACCACGAGAAGATAGAAGTGAATGAAATACAAATACTGGCCCGTATATGGCATTTATTAGCGTCCCCCTGGTACCTTTGATATGTATCCATATCTTCTTTGAACCCATTCCCGAGCTTTTACCATTAGGAGTAAAAAAAAGGTGTATGCTAACCTGCAAACCCGTGTGTAGGGAGTAGTGGTTGGGTTGGCTGTACCATGGTCAGTGCGAGTGCGTTCCTGGGGGGGGACAAAGAGTGCTCGCTAATATTTCCATTGAGGCTATAACTGGGGGTATGATACTTCATGATAAATTATTGTCAGGGTGAACTGTATTCGTCATTAGCTACTGAGATAATAAGTATAAACTACATACAGGAATCGTCATAAGTCTCATACCCAGCCATAAGGGGAAACTGATAAGATAACAATAACCATAACTAGCGGGGACACTAGATGACACAATCGTAAAAGGAGAACTTGAGGGATTGGACAGTACTGAGGATGGCAGAGTGCAGTATCTAACCTAGGTGCAAGGAACAGTAACTACAGCAATGTAGTAACCTACGCACAACAATATGGCGCAGAGCTATGTCTAACATATCGAAATACAAATGGTGCAAGACAAGTGCCTAGTCTACCATACTCAACAGAGAAGTAACTTAACTGAATAGTATAACAAAAGGATATCTAAGGTTGAGAGGGTTGGGTGTAGTATAGAATGAAAATGGGTGGGAGTCCAAGCCGCGTTTCCCAAGCGAAACTGGCTTATATGCCACATCTGGGTGACCAGGCAGTCAATTTAAGTGAAGGCCATGGTCAATCCTTCCGGTTGATCCTTTCGAGCCACTACGGTGAGATTCGGGATGTAGCAGTGTGGATATTACTAAAATAGTAACGACTTGACAAAAGGGAATCGCCGTGAGACTAGGTTGGGGCACCACAATAAAAACCGTATGAGGCCATTAGCTCTATTAATCGGACACTTGATAGATTTACTATCGAGATGAAAATTGACGATGAAATGTTCACTGCTGGTGGCCCCCCCCTATACATTATCCGAAAAGCAGGGGATGGACCGAGTGAGTGAAAAAATTTTGTCCCACTAACATCCAACTGATGGGCTCCGTCCTGTTCCTAAGTTAAAAAGAAAAAAAAGGCTGTGCCTTGAATCCAACCAATGAAGTAATAGTGCGAAGAAAGTAGCCGATCCTTGCTAGGGTTCTTGTGGTCTGTCAAAGCGATTTTCGGAGATTGGATTTTTAGGGATAGCAGGACTTTTACTAGCCCATTCCAGTCACTGGGAGGGAATGCTAACCACTAATATGCCTCCTTTCTCTCTTTGGTGCCTATTCACCAATACTTTTTACCGATTTTCCCCTATTTCATTTGTTTGTGCAGTTATCTTATTCCCCTGACTATGTAACACTCGTATGTCTGTCGTTGTTGTCATCATTCTGTTAATCACCGCAGTAGCCCTGATTCATACAAGCTTGATTCCCCCTCCCCTTGTTCAGCGCATTCATTCTTTCCATAGCTACTATTTATTGTCGTTTAAAGAACCTTGCTCCTTAGCAAATTGGTTCGTATTTTTTCTATTGCGTTTTTGGATGGTAATCTTGTGTTTAATATTCCAGGTTTGTGTAACAGTGACTATGGCGAAATACACAGGTGTTCTCAGTGTGCCAATGGTTTCACTACTGCCTGTATTTTCTCCTAAAACCGGTCGTCGTCGGGGGGTTTCTTTGTTTCCTGTACTGCTCCTCGTTGCCCTCTGCATGGGGTTATTTGTGTGGGTATGGCATGTACCAAATTACGAACCTACACTGGAAGACCTGGAACCGGTAAACATTATAAAGGACCAGTCACTTTTGACCGAAAAGAACGAAACTCTTGTCGATTCGATTGACGCTACGGTTACGCCGGTTCCTATCCACAACCAGGAAGTGGATGCGGTAGAAGGGACCCCAGAGACGGAGATGGCAGAAGAGGAATCGGTTCCTGAACTGGTAAACCCCAAGCCACGAACCATGGGCCTCGATGATATTTATGTAATCAATTTGAAAACCCGCCCAGACCGACGGGCTTCGATGCTATTACAAGCAGACTTTTTGGACCTGACTTTTAAGTTTTCGGAGGCCGCTGTTCCGGACACCGTGGGTTACGTGCCCCCTCTCAAGACCCGTTCAAAGTTCATGTCCCCTCACCGGTTGGCTTGCTGGCGAAGTCACATGAACATTCTGCAGGATATTATTGAGCGTAACTTGACCCACGCCCTTATTTTGGAAGACGATGTGGACTTGGACATGACCCTTCCACGCGATATTCCACAGGCGCTGGAGAAACTACCCGAGGATTGGGATATGTTTTACATTGGGCATTGCAGTTTAACCGAGAACCGTGGGCAGGTTATTGATCAAAAACTGGGTTTGTACCGTTCTGATGCGCCTTACTGTGCCCACGCCTACGTTGTTTCTCATACAGGTGCCCGTCGTTTGTTTTATCATTTACGTACTGCCGCCACTGCCATTGATTTACACATTATTGGGCTTATCAATACGAAATTTATTAACTCTTACAGCTTTCATCCCCCGCGGGTTGTCCAACCCCGCCCGGAAGGGGACAAGTCGGATATCCCCGAAAGTACCCAATTACCTCCAAACCAATATCTGGCCCATTCCACTCTCCAGGCTGTGAAACAGTATTCTTTCGGAAAAAATCCAAAATCGTTTTATTTCCCAGATCTATCGAGTTATAATTACTAGTCATTATCTGATTTAGGGAAATTACCATTGTAATGATGCAAATCCATAGACCTTGGGGTGACTGCACGTTAAATGAGCTAAATAGCAGGTTGAGATGTATACGTAATCATCCGAAACAACGAGGGCAATAGGGTCTTATAAATATTAGTCACTGTATAACATTCGTAGGAATAATATAAATAAATGATGTAGCAAATAGTTTTAGAATCACTGGAATATCGTGGACGTTTAGCCATGTTAGAAGCAAACGGCAAATAGAGAATTCTCGACCAACCGTGGTGGATGAATAACGCCCGTATACAACTGAGGAGCAACAACGAATGCCAAAGTTGCTATTACACCTCAATTTTTTACAGCAGATCCCGGTGTGGCACTTGTGTAGTTATCCTTGATTGCCTGAAGTGCTACATTTGTATTGGCTTCCAGGATAACGACAACAAAGCTACGTCATCCGTATAGCTTGTTTTTTTTTTAGAAGAATAATAATAATTGAGAATAATCTACCTTGACTTATGGTCCTTTTATGTCATATTAATGCTGATAACACGAGTTCCCCCTCCCCCTTTGCATTGGTGAAAACAAGGTACAAAATGCAACATTTGAACCGGCCAAGTTTATTAGAACTTGTACGGATAACACTAAAAAACTTGTAAAGGCCGCCTGATTTGGGTAACCTTGGCGTGTATATTTTTTTTTCATTATGCCTGGTTTTCCGTATTCCTAACCCTCACTTTTTATTTTCTTGTTTATATAATTCCCCTTACCTTGGTCTTTATATATACATCGGCAACCGTTGGGTTATACACAAGCAACGTTGTTGATTATATTTTCCTACCTTATTTTTATTATATGAGCACCACGGATTCATTGCCCAATTCTCCCCCCGGGCTAAGCTTTCCAAGTGTGCTAACTACTAGTAATGACAATACGGTGGCGTCCCACAGACATGATCCATCTCCAGAACATATACCTAGTGACTCGACAGCCAAGTCCTTTATAGCCGGGGCGGCCGGTGGGGTAGGTATGATCTTGGCCGGACACCCTTTTGATCTAATCAAGGTACGACAACAGACTGTCTCATACCGGCTTACCCCATCGGACCGAAATTCGTCGTTCACTTCGGCACCCAAACCCCACCAGAACTTAGGATTGTCACGCTGGGTGACCCAGCAGTGGACCTCATTTCGAGCCAGTCATGTGCGTGGACCCAGCACCTGGAGCTTAGTGCAGCGAACTTGGACCACAGGGGGTTTCCGGGGCTTTTACCGGGGCGTACTTCCCCCGTTAATCACTGCTACACCTATCGTGGCCTTGTCATTTTGGGGGTATGATGTAGGACTTCGGTTGGCTCAATCCATATTACCCACCCCAGACCACCCTTTTAATCATCATGTCCCGGGTGTCAATTTAGAACGCGTTCCCCGGGCGGACCAGCTTAGTTTATGGCAGATTGCGGTGGCTGGTGCCTTTTCCGCTATTATACCGGCGTTTTTGTTGGGACCGATGGAGAGAGTGAAAGTGGTTATGCAGGTTATCGATCCCCACCGGAGTGGAGTGCCCCGAAATCCACCCGCTCAGGTATTAGCTGTGGCGGGGGGCCATGTAACTACCCCTGCTTCCAGTACCTGGGAAGTGACCAAAGGTATCTACCGACAGGGAGGATTGGCCAGTGTGATGCGAGGCACTATGGGTACGCTTGCCCGGGACCTTCCTGGAAACTGCTTTTACTTTTTAACCTATGAAATCCTTTGTCGTCAGTGGTCCATTCGGTTTAACCAGGGTAATACTGAAGCTATTAATCCATGGGCCATCTTTATGTTTGGTGGCTTTGCTGGACTGGCCGAGGGTATCACTACTTTGCCCATCGATACCTTGAAATCCCGGTTGCAGAGTGCCAAAGAAGGTGAATACCCTCGGGGTATGCGGGACGTATTTCGTACTTTGTGGGCCAAAGAAGGTCCTTTGGCCTTGTTTCGTGGGTTTGTACCCACCATACTATGGGCCTTTCCCGCCAATGCCGCTACATTTTTGTGTATGGAACTCACTCACCGGTTTTTAGATGAAATATGGTGATGTGATATGTGTGATTGTTATAATGTGAATGATTGTAACTGCTCACCGGTTAGTTTCGTGCTGTCATTATTGATCATGATGTATGCCCTGCCAATCATTCTTTACTTCATCCTTGTTCAGTAACATTCAATTTTTTAGAGATACAACAGCTCTATTCACATTACTCCACTTGTAACTAGCACTTGTCTAGTCCAGGACGCTAAAAATTACCAAGAAAATTAAAACTACATTCTACATTTGAACCAAGAGGAAAGACATCCCCTCTCCTCATCCGCAGCTACACTTGGGTTGGTTATTTTGTCATATTTGGCCACTAGTACCTTCATTCTTGGTCATCTCACTTTGTTCCCCCATTTTTCCCACATCTCATCCCCTTCATTACCAGATGGATTGACACCATGGAGATAATGCGATGCAGGATATTGCCTTTGGTTCTTATACGGGTGGATTTCTTGTGGCACTTTGGAGTACATGGTGACAATCTGGGCAAGTGAAAAATATTCTAGCCTCGTAGGGCTGATCAAAATGTAAAATAAAATATTTACGTGTTTCCACAGGGTGGTCTTCTGAATACTCAAAATGGAGGTCAACCTTCACATTTCGTGTGAAGGGTTTACAACACAAGCTTGCGCTTCGACAATCATATGTACATTGCTGAGGTCAACAGCCCGGTCGTAGTTGGTAATTTGAGTGATCCCGAATACAAGTGTGTAGTACGACTCTGATCTGTCAATCCTTATTATAGTGAACTGTCCAATTTTTTTTTTCTCGAACCATGGTTCATCACTTTGTTACTCTTCACATTTTTTTTATCAGCGTTCTTTCCCATCTTTTTTATTTTGTTGACAATACGCGAAGGGCAAAGGCACATCACCTGGTACGACGAACAACTCGACTAATTGTTCTATGCTCCTTTTACAATCTTTGGTTAGGTTCCAGCTTACGTTGATTTTCGCTGTATCTTTCAGCAAGCTGGTCATTAAGTTAAATATGGCTAAATGAGCAGTCTTATCAAAACACACCGACATGCGGTTGACGATAATAGACACTCGACTATACTCGAAAACGTGAGGAAAAACTGGGTAACACCACAGGTTCCTAGTGTAATAATACATGTGTACTCCGTTTCCTCTTTGCCACCATTCTTTTTTCTTTTTATTTGATTGGTTAAGTTGTGAAACAGAATGGAAAAGAATAAGAATACCATTTTCGGGGGAATCTTGTTGATCCCTGTCTATACGAATATGTATAAAAATAATAGTGACTGTACAATCGCTTATTACTTGGTTTCACAGTACAGCCAAGATATAAAAAAATACTCGACGATATAATCATCAGAAAGCTTGGGCGAAATGCTGCTAGTAAAAGTGTCCTTTACGTAAATTGATCGTGGTTTACCGCTGGTTAAGTAGTGGAAACTTTAAAAATACTCATCAAAAAATTCGTGGGATGTGATGAAAGTGAAAGACACCAGAATAACAAAGGACTTTGACATAATCTGGCCAAATCACCCCATACACCGAAAACTACAAAGAACACCATATATACCTTTAATAAACGGGACCCAGTTGCTTGATTGGCAGACCTTGGTTCTACCCTTACTCACTAATTCACGGGACCAAGTATATGCCCTTGGTCATTCGTACGATTCATATTAAATATGATTGAAATAAATGGAATTTAGACTCGGGGAATTGGGACTATACATAGCACTACCTTTGGACTGGTAAGAGCAAACGGCTAAGCTAAGGAAGTCCCACCTTATGACACTCTCCTCTCCCTTTCCCCCGAATCTATTGGTATCAGGATAGTCTATACTCTTGCACTTGCCAGTGTAGAAATTTGTATCACTTTTCATTGGGAAAGGCTGCAACGATGTTATAGGCCAGGGATTGTTGTCCTTGGCAGGTACAAAGTAATTGCTGGCCATAGATGGACTGGATGGAGGAACATCCAACCAATTGAAATGGCAACCAGGGATGGTGTGAAGAAAAGTACAGTAACGACCGAGTCATACTACCATGATTTCCCTTTGGTTCAGCTATCCCTTGGTGTAGAAATGACTCTTAGTGGGCACCACAGTGTGGTCCCTATTCGTCTACTGAGGTATGGTGCCCTTATTTTCCTAAACCCTAAATAATTGGAAACCAGGACACCTTGTTTGGTCGTTGTGACGGCCGATCCGAAGCCCTAGCGAATGTTGGTTGGTGGAGCTCCACCATGAAGGACAAGTACTTGCTTTGTGAACGGTGGACGATCCATTTTACCTTCACATCATATGAATTAGACAATGTGACCCGGAGCACTAATAAATCTATGGGCATTCCAGAAAGCACCTGCTTGAATTTGTGTTTCAAAGTCGCTCCCCCCACCCTTTTTTTTTATGCTATTCAAGGATGGGGTGGGTTTATATAAATCCCTCTTGTTCCCGCGTTCATGTCACATCAGCCATCGTTTTCGTAATTTTTCGCCCATTTTTATAGTGGTTTTTATATTCTATCTACGCGTGTCTATTCTTTAATTCTACCACATCTCGCTCTCTTCCACTTGCTTTCCTTACTTTTCATCCACCATGAAGACCATTGCTATTGCCACTTTGTGCCTGTCGGCCCTCGCTGTTGTGACAGCTGAACTGAACGACCAGCAAATCACTGACATGGGCAAGTGCCTGCAGAAGTCCATCTGTCAGACCGACGAAGAAAAATGTGCCAACGAGTGCTTCAATGGTATCGCGGCCAATAAGGTTAATGACTTCTACCAGTGCTCCAACTCCAAATGCCCTGTATTAGACGATAACACCGACCCGGCCAAGATTAAGGTGTACGCCAACTGTCTCAACGACTGCGCTGTGAGTGTTGGCGCCGGTTTCGGCGACGGTAAATCTTCCAACAAGACCAACTCCACGTCTAACTCTTCTTCTTCCAACAACAACAACGCTGCCGGTGCTGGTGCCACGGTCAGCAGTGCCGTCACACTGGGCATGTCCGCTGCGATGACCCTTGCTTACTTGGGTTTGAACCATTTTTAAATTGTATAGCTGTTGTTTATAACGGTCCACTGCTGGAATGTTTAATTCGCTTGCTTTATTGTCATTCTTGCTAATATTTTTTTTTTGGGTCTAGGTCTTTCCATTTTCTTTTAAATCACCCTAGAAGAGGTGGAGGCTGGGGGCTCAATAGGGGGAATGTTTATGTCATTATTGGATATTCTTATATCCTTGACGACCATCTAGTTGTTACATGAATGATGACATCAAGATGTGCTTTCTTTGATTTTGTGAATTTGAAATCGTCACCTTTAATAAACTAACAATTAATGCTATCATAGTTGGATTTGTTATGATTTTCTGGTAATAATACAGGGTTGGCGGATAAGCGTGGTCCACCTAATGTGGCCGACATTGCTCCTGATTAAATTAATCGCGTATCTACATGGAAGCATATGATTTTCAGACTCACTCTCCTTTTTAACCACTACCGTTCATTACCTGCTTCTATGGTGAGGTTCTTCACGACCACTGGGAGTAAAAATAGACGGCGAAATTTTCAGAAATACATTTATTTTTCTTTTCAGTTCATTTTTTTTGAACCTTCTCAAGGTAAACACTCCTCCCGGGCGTATACACTAATGTATCCGACTGGGTGGTTTATTTACGTTTATTATTCGAATGGTTGCCAGTATATTATCACAAAAACAATATTTCAAAATAAAAATCCAAAGGGTTAATCAAAATCCTGCCCAAGTCCAAATTAGAACCGTTCCCATTATTAGCGACATGGCAAACCGTGGTTGGGATAAGCTACTTCTTCCCCCGTTCTTCACCGCTACATTGTTAAGCACTTCGTTAATGGTTCCTGCCACTAATTCGATGAGGCAGGCATCCACGCAGACGTCCGTGACATTGGTATCATCGGTACTATCCATACACTTTTGCCAACAGTACTTAGCGTGGTGGATATATGTGGTAGGGATATTAAGGCATTCTTGTGTACAGACGGCGATAGCAGTGTCACAGCTGGACTGAGCAAAGCAGTTCTTTTGGGCCGGGCTTAATTGTTTGGAATCCTGTAAAATGGTGCTATTCGACGCCAAGGATTCGGAAAACCAGGTTAACAGCAACAATGTGGCCAGGGTAGCCACCCTATTATGGCTCTCAGAACTGAGTCGCATGGGAAAAAAAAAAGAAAAAATAGAAATCACGTTAAGTAGCGGTCTGGAGTGGTACATTATCCCTTGTGAAGAGAAGGTAGTAAAAAAAATACCCTGTGAAAGAGAGGAAGGGACAAGGGCGGAGAACACGTTTGCGTTCAATAACCAACGGGTCAAGGATGCCGGTGGACTAAACTGTCGTACCAAATATCTGGCCAGAAAATTAGGGGATGTAAAAAAACAAAGTGTAAAAACAAACAGGGCACCCAAAGTAATAAGTTTGGGAGGGATACAGGTGAATATTAGAGAGTAGAAAAAGTCAGCAACTGTGTAGGGTAGGCACGGTTAAAATATTTGCAATTCCGCGTCAGGAGTGGGAAATAGACCAGCGGTGTAATGCAATTGAATCATGAGGGTACTGGAATATCCAGGAAGAGAGAAACAAGCCAACACACAAGGGGGGTAGAAACCAACAAGATAGATATATATGGATGAGTTTAGGCCAAGGCTATGGGGTAACACTATATTAACACAGCACTTATGGGTGGGAATGAGGGTTGGAACAAGCACATCTCTTTCTCAATTGTCCACAGTGCAAATAAAAAAAATACGAATAAAATTTTGAGCTAACTGGCAACAATTAAGCGTGGATCATTTATAAATTGGGATTCGTCTCTTATGGGGATGTGTTTCGTTCTGTATATGGAATATTAAAATGGCTAATCAATGTCGGGATGGATTGTATTGTGGTGAAAAGCTGGAGTTCAGGATGGTGAAAAAGAAAAGATGAGTATAATCCAAAGTACGGCGTATTTACTTCCGAGTTTGGAAGCTAGTGTGGGAGCGGATTGTACTAGTCACCAGACATGGTGACCGTTCACATAAGTTGGGTGTAAGTGGGAGGAGTGCGGGGGGGGCAAGGAAAGATAACGTGGCTAAGCAAATGTTGACGAAATGATCAACCTTATTTTGATGCCTTTGTGGAAAAATATCGCATCTGTAGATAAGCCATGCAATAGTTATTACAAGTATCGTATCCACCAAGTCATCAAGGTGGTGGAAACCATTACTGTGACTGACCCACAACTGTTAGTCTCGTACTATATTGAGCTTCCCTATCTTCTTCCTGCCTTTGTTGGCCCAAGCGTAATATAGTCATGTGGTGAGCATCACGTGTTCAATCCTCCAAGATTTTTTTTTGTTGACAAACATAACCAGACTCACCTTGTGGTGGCCTCATCCTAGCAGGTTCACCCATCACATAATGAAAGACGACGAAAAAAAAACACCCATAATGATTGCTTTTTTGGAGTGCGCTTGCCAAACTGAAAGTGATTCGGGGTGGCTGTGGTATTAGAGTTCACGCGCTTCTCCACTGAAACTGGTGGACATTGACTTTCCTTTGCTTGGCAATTAGTTTTATCCATTCCTTTTTTACTATTATGCAATTGTGGACATTAAACGACTTCTTACCTTGAAGTTTATTTTTTTACCCAGTTTATATTTAGCCCGTACACATACGTAGTAGATATCTCTGCTCTATATTTGCTTTGCTTTGCTTTGCTTTTGATTTTTTTTTTCACTTTGTGACAAGGCACCCGGTTTCACATTAATCGCGCGTCATTTGCCTGCGACACTAGTGTAATTTCTTGGTATAATCTCTTTCTTTTTTACATTTTGGTGAAGTGGTTCGTCTTCTCTTATATTATCCTACCTAACTTTGCCATTGTTTTCACTTTGGTTACGGGTGATTGTATATTAGGTTAGTCTAACGTAAGGAGTATCCTGGTCAATCTCGTTCCGTCTTTGTGTAATAGTCTCTGGTTACTCGTGTCACCGCTTGAGCCTCCTTTTCCCACTATTGAGACCCTTATCTTTCTATCCACCAGCGCCCTTGGCTACGTTCCTCGTGGTTACTCTTTCCTCTCCTTGTCCGGTTGAAAATGGCCGACCTCACCCAGTCCCCCTGTTTGTCGGTACCGGCACTGGGGTCGACTTCCCCACACTCCCCGTTCACTCCAGGTGGCCAGCGTACGGGAAACTGCGGAATTTTTGCCACACTTCCTTCCACACTCCCAACTGAGATAACTCCCATACGCGGTACCAAACGCAAACCAGACCATGACGCTGGTAGTGATGATGACATGATGCCTCGGTCTCCTTCGCCATCCGTTCGTACCCTCACTTGGGAGAATCCGAATTCCGAAGACAAGTCGCATGCATCCCTACAGCCGGTGCGTGAACCATGGCGTGAACGGGTCGCCAACGCACGGCAGCAGCAGCGTCCGGAACACGGTGTACGAGGTTCGGGGATAGTACACAAACACAAAAGGTCACGCCGTGGCGGTGCCCTCGGTTCTCGCCTTCCATTGAGCAAGTTGTTGGAGCCATTGTCCAAGGAACAACTTGTCCAGGTCCTGGAAAAGCTGGTGGAATACCACCCCGAAGCGGAAGGATCCCTCGTGACCCTCGCTCCCCGACCCACCCTGCAGAGCGTGGCCGGTATTCTCCATACGCAACACAAAAAGTTGATGGAAAGTTTCCCGTACACCAAGTGGGGACCGGCCACAGACGACTACTCCTTCCGCCGGGTGCGTCCGGCTTTGTTGGAATTGCAGGACACGGTTCTTCACTATGCCGACCATTTTACGTCTGACGAGGAGTTCCCCACTACCGCCTTTACCTACCTTCAACAGGCCACCGAAATGGCCCTGAGCCTACCTGAATGGGATACGGCTGCCCACAATGCATTGCGTGGCGGACTCTTGAACGAGCTGGCCAACTTTTACCATCGAACCATCCACAGCGCCGCCCGGCGACTTTCTGAAGGGAAGTTGTTTGGTCAACAAACGGTACGTGAGTGGGGTCGTGGCTTGCAGCAACACACACGTGTCCCACATGGTCAATGCTTCGAGTCGCCCTTGGCTGCGTTTGTGCAGTGCTTTGGCTGGATGTTGGGACTGACGCCAACTGATATTCCAGGTTTACCAAATAACTCTCCCAATGTGGTAAACCACTTTAAATCTTCGGTGACTCCTCATTAACCCGCGGGTTGTTCTCTTCACATGCACTTGGCGCTTTTCGCTTAACCGGATCCTTCTTTTTTTTTTTACTCGAGGGGTCCCTCTCTTGATTGTATTGTAATCCTTCCTGTCGTTTTATGCCCATTCTAGCGTAAATTACCATTTTTTTTATTTATCGCATCCGAATCCTCACGAGGGTGGCCCGAAAGGTTGGCTACACCTATTGCAATTCGTTTTCACCTCCCATTTTGCTGGTCTCTATGCCATGAGTGCTTCTAATGTCCAGTTGTGACAATTTACACTGGTGTTGGCTTAATGAACATTCCTTATTATTATTCGGAAGTTTCATTTTTTCGCAATTTATTTTCGGAAACCTTGCTATATATTGTGGCTTTGTTACTTCAACGGGGAGTTACAATGGGCGTATCAGTTTGCGCCTCTTGTCACTTGGACTAAAGGTGTGACACAATGTTTCGGCAGGTGTTGTCTTTTCCTGATTTTTGGCACATTTCAGCTTATTTACAAATACACCCACCATTTCTAGGCTATTACTGTTGGACTCTAGGAAATATGTGGCACCCAGGAACATTATTCCAAGTAATTTTGTCGCATATTTGCTGTCTTGTCATTGTCACTGTATGGGCTTTCCTATTCTTCATCCAATAAACCTGTATGTGTTCTTATAATTAAGATCGAGTAGCGTGGGACTCTATCTCACTTGTTGACGTTGCACGAGTCCATTTCCGCCTTGAACTGAAAGACTGGCACGGAGTTGTGTTTCAAAGTATTGACCAAGTCATCTACCTTATTTATTGAGTTGTGATGGTTTTCTTACTTTTACCCCAGGATTCGTGACAATACGAACTGGGTGGAATGACTGCCACTTGGCGTCACGAGGTTCACCTATGTAGTAAATAAAATCGATATGCCCCAAAACAGAACAGAGTAAGAAAGGAATGTAACTTGAGTCAGCAGAGGGCACGGCTTAACCGCAAGCATAGAAGGACGATTGAAGTCTTTGGTCGCGGAGGAGGTATGTACCGCCAAGCGTTAAGTAAACGACTTTATGGTGGGAGGGGGGCCCATATTCTTTTTCCTGGTATTCGTTAGCGGTCTTCAGGGGGAAGGACTGGGCTGTCGGGGATTTCGGTAACCACATCGGGAGTATTGCGATGGTTGGTATTTACCATAAGGATACTGTTGCGACCCATGATTTTAAATAGAGCTGTATTGGAGTCCTATATATCGAGAGAGACCATGTATAAAGTAAAATTGGTGCACCGCGTGCTTTTATTTTTCGAATAGGCAAGGAGTAGAGACACGAAAAAAAAAACAAAGGACCGTGCAAATGATGAACCATTAATAACAAAAAAAAGGGGCGAGACTCGGCCGACAAAACCAGTGTATTTATATTTTGTAAAGAGAAAGTGAGCAAAAGTGTGTCACCTCCTCCTTTTATACAAAGTCAATGAATATCAGATGAACATCTTGCCAATGCACAATATGCCTAGATCAATATCTACTTTGACGTCACACCTTCTTTGAAACATGACAATGGTGGAGGGGGCATAGCCCATATGATCCCATGGTGATCATCGTGATTCGCTGAACGCCACCTTCACGCGTGTCCTCTCCCTCAGAGAATGGTGACATTGTCAACTGTAATATAAAAAGGAGGATCCCTTTTTAATATAAATCCATCTAGAGTAACATGACCTATAAAAAGAGTAACGCTAAAACAATCAGATTTAGTTTAAAATAAGGAATGTATACAGTATCCATCGCCTTTGGCCAGTATGTTATTCCCACCCCCCCCTTTCGATAGTCCTTTTTTTTGGTGTGACACCAAGCCACGGGAGTATACAGCATTGTGACCTATACCTTATCCCCACGTATCGACAATATTTACGGTAAATAATGGTGTCGGGTATCAAAGCAAGGTGGTACACTGTGTACGTACTAAATTGGGGTATATGAAACAGGTCGCAATTACTTATCATCAATTTAACAGGGGGATGCCCCGTTTAGGAATTCATATTGACTTAGGGTAGAGCTTTAAATTGGCTATATATTTTTTTCTTCATTAAACTTGCCAGCCATTGGTATTTGGAAAGTTTTTCAAGTTATCCTAGGACACGACAGCAAACAGGCAAAGGTAGAGATCATTTGTGGGAGAAGAGGGGGGAAGACGCTTAGGATGGTTCCGGCATCCCATTTGCTGAAACCATTTAAATAAAAGGAAAGAATCTATCGGGCCCCACCATAAAATGATTCTGCCCAATAAAATCGACAGTATGAAATTTAAGAAGCCTTTCTGAGGGGTCTGCGTTGCAAGGGTTAGTCAAATAATAGGACCGGACTCGGCATGCCATAAAGCCCCTTGCCTTTATTTCGTGGCATTTTGACCACCCTTCCTTTCCGTACAGCCAACCGTTTTATGAGGGGCCCAGTTACATTCTAAATTAATCAAGTGTAATAAAATTTCCAAATTTAGAGCCTCTGGAGGCTCACATTCGAATAGCTAACCTATCATGTAATGTAGTGGGTTAGTGCCTGGACGGGTTAACAGACCTATGAACGTGGGGGCCAACTTCTACCTAATGACAAACTCGTACACCGTCAACGTGAATAAAGTCACTCTATATTTTTTACATATTATTTAACTAAGCTACGTTTACATAAAATTCGGCTGCTGAGTGTGGTTACCTTTTTTTTCCCACGCCTTATGAATAACTCTTACCAAGTATGTGTCTATTGTCCATCGAACAAAAAGTGGAACATGCAAAATTCAAATTGATCATCCTCAAGTTCTTTTGGAAACCAAATTATACCCATAATACTCACCCCCAGTGAATAGGCACACCGTCGAATTTTACACCTTCAGTTTGAGACGTATTCGGCAGTTGTCCGCGTTTCATATTTCGGTTGAGATCAGGCTAGTGCAACAATGGGAGTGTTATTCAAGTGAACTCTGGCACAATCTCCCTGGGCTTCACCTTAGCATTTCACTCCTACTGTTCGATAAAGTAAAACCAGAATCTAGGCGAATAAATGGACAGACCCTTTTATGGGTAATGTCGATGGGTATATTATTTTTCTTAAACTAGAGTCCATATACACTAAAGATATCCCAGTGGCTTAGCCCCAAAATAGAGCATCTCAATAAGGTCTAGATTACAGTGTTTTCCATTCATCAATATTTATACATAATTTTTTTTCTAATGATGTATATTATCCGTATGAGGTAACGTGAAGAGAGTGAGAGGGTCAAAGAAAAAAAAATACTAAGAAAAAAGTCATGAATAGCGTTCCAAACGCTTACATTAGTGGTCAATAACGCCGATGAGAGCGTTCGGGTGACCTGGTGTGACGGGATGATCGATAGGTGGAGGAGCGATCGCGCCGTGAGGTCGTACCTCTTGATCTAACCAACGAACGGGAACGAGAGTGGCGCCGACGAGCGGGGGACTGTCGATAGCGACGACCGGACTGGGGTGAACGGGAGCGACCCCGACGTTTTACCAAGGGCGAACGTGCTTCGACAGGTGCCAGTGACTGTTGGGGGTTGTCGACCGTCGAAAGAGAGGTTCCATCCCTTGGGTTGGAAGCTGAGGAGTCAGCTTTCCCACTAGTAACTCCATCAACGCTGGTAACCGACTGATAATTTACTTGATGCTCTTTCTTGTCCATTTTATCCGTTGTAATGTCCTTATGGTGTTCCTTTTTCAATCTTTTTCGCTTTTCTTTCGTCGACTTTTCCTTACGGTCATCCGACGATGCAAGCTTGGCGGCCTTGGCCAACTTCTTCCGGATCTTTTTCAAAAAATGGTCGGCCATAGGATCCTCGGGGTCAATACCGTACTCGATTAACAGCCGTTCGTTTTCCGTATCCGTATCTTCAGATTCCGACCCTGACAGTAATGGAGGAGCAGCGTTGAACGTCGGACCATGGTATTGTTCTTCGGTTCGCATCCGTTCCATTACGTCCTTGGGCGGTCGATAGTCCTTGACGTGGTCCACCCTCAGGGTTCGACCAGCCACTTTGATTCCGTTCAAATTGTCTACCGCTAACACCGTACTGCGTTGGTCCTGGTACATGAGAAACGCGAACCCTTTGGATTTGCCTGTTTCTGGGTCACGTACTAGGTTAACGTCCATAATCTCGCCGTACTGGGAAAAGATGCAGATAATGTCACCTTCGGTCAGGTCGTAATCGAGGCCACCCACGAAAATGTACGCGCTGTCACGGTAGTCGTTGTGCCAGGACCCGGAAGGGGAGTGGACTTTGCTCCGACTTTCAAGGGCGTTAAGACGCTGGATTTCTTTGACGACATTCATATGGAAATGGAAAAGAGGCCTGATGAAATAAAACTGGTGTACAATGACAATAATGTAGGTAACAATAGCACGATAAAACCATAAAATAAAGGAACAGCCAGAGTAAGGCACCACGACTCACACTTCCCCCCCCCCAGACCGTCAGTCTGTAAGAAAAATACTACACAGCGCTTTGAAACATCCAGCGTGAGGAAAGTTTTACTGGGCTCTTCCTCTCCAGGCCAGGGGTTTTCATTAACAGTTATTGATAGTTAGTCTCTGTGAACCATAGGTCTGCAACTCGTTATCTCCCGGTTATCCCTGGTAAAATGCTAATATACTGGGCCTCGCTTTTAAAAACTAGTTCTACATAAACCACTTCAAAAATAGACGCAGCATTCATATTTTATTATTCCACCAATCAATCTGATATTATTTGCTCTATATTGGGTTGCTCCTCCATCTCCACGGTTCCTAGTTTTTATATGGGTGAGAGTAGGTGTGTTGTTAATTTTTGCCTAGGAATGAGGACTTGGCTACAGGAGGAAAGGGGAAGTTAGGACACTTAGGCACGCTTGAAGGTTTCAGCACCGGCATAGATGGCCTTGTCGCCCAAAGTTTCCTCAATACGCAGCAGCTGGTTGTACTTGGCCAAACGTTCGGAACGGCAGGGGGCACCAGTCTTGATCTGACCAGTTCCCAAACCCACCACTAGGTCGGCGATGAAGGTATCTTCGGTTTCCCCGGAACGGTGGGAGACCATGACACCCCACCCAGCGGCCTGGGACTTGAGGGCGGCTTGGATACTCTCGGTAACGGTACCAATCTGGTTCACCTTGAGCAACAGGGCGTTGCAGGACTTCTTTTCGATACCGACTTCGATACGCTTGGGGTTGGTGACCAACAGGTCGTCTCCCACAACCTGGACCTTGTCACCCAGTACTTTGGTCATATGGGCCCAGGTGTTCCAGTCGTCCTGGTCAAAGGGGTCTTCAATCGACACGATGGGGTAGTCCTTGATAAATTCACCGTACAGATCGGTCAGCTGTTCCCCTGTCAGACGCTGGGAAGCGTCCGATTCGCTGTTCTTAAAGTCCAAATCGTAGACGTTATCCTGGTAAAATTCAGAGGCGGCGGCATCCATGGCGATGGAGACCTTGCCAGTGTAGCCAGCCTGTTCGATGGCAGCCTTGAGCAGGTCGAGACCTTCGCGGTTGCTCTGGATGTTAGGGGCGAAACCACCTTCGTCACCGACGTTGGTGGCGTCTTGGCCGTACTTCTTCTTGATTACGTCCTTGAGGGTGTGGTAGACCTCGCTACCGATCTTCATGGCTTCGGTGAAGCTCTTGGCACCATCGGGCACGATCATAAATTCCTGCATAGCCAACTTGTTACCCGCGTGGGTTCCACCGTTGATCACGTTAAGACAAGGTACGGGAAGGATGAACTTGTCGGTGGGGCGGTTGGCGAGTTCCGCCAAGTGGTGGTACAGGGGCACATCCTTGTGGGCAGCTCCGGCGCTGCATACGGCCAGGGAGACACCGAGAATAGCGTTGGCACCAAGCTGCGACTTGTTGTCGGTACCGTCCAACTTGAGCAAAAAGTCGTCCACAGCGGCCTGCTGGGTAACATCCAGGTTGGCCTTGATGAGCGCGGGGGCAATAATTTCATTAATGTTCTTGATGGCCTTGAACACGCTCTTGCCCTTGTAATCGGACTTGACACCGTCACGCATTTCCAGCGCTTCATAGATACCGGTGGAGGCACCTGAGGGAACCGCATTACGGAAGGTACCCTTCTCGGTGGTCAGTTCGACCTCCACGGTGGGGTTGCCACGAGAATCGAATATTTGGCGAGCGTGCACTTTGCTGATGGCCATGGTGAAATCAAGAGTTCAAAAAAAAAGCAAGATTGTGGGACAAGTCCGAAAGCAAAGACAATATTAGTCAACACTCGGATAGCAAAAGGAATAGAAAACCGAAAAAAAAGGTGCAGAATATACGGAAAGGCAAGAAGTGAGGAGAGTGTGCAAGTGGGAATAGTTATATACCCAAAGGACGGAGTGGGATTAGGTCAGATAGTGATAGGACGCGACGGGGTTGGGAAATAGAACCGCTGCGAACATTATTGTTAGTACTATAGGTGGGTGCGTTGGGGTAATTAGAAAGTGGTGTGAGCGGGGTTTTTGGGTTATTCGTGGCCCGCTCTAGGGGGGCTATGAGTTGGTGTCACGTGGTGTCTTATTGGCCCAGACGTGCCCTTTATAACCGTGTCACCCCAGTGAAGGTCTCCTAATCGGCCCAAGTCCTCCATTTGTAACGGCAATATCGCTGCGGCTAGTGTAACTCAGGTGAGGAACGAGTGATAAACTCCCTATTTCCCTCCAAAGCCTATTCACATATTCGCTCAGGTCACTATGAGGGATATTATCTTGGATCAAGGAAATCATGAAAAACCAACGTAAACAGAACGCAACGTATATCTGTACCTCGTCCTGCCTGGCCAGCCAAAAGTTGCGTGGCAGTGTGTCAGGCTAAGTGGGACGGAAATGACGTATGCACATCAGAGTCCCTCTGGGTGAACGGAAAGGTATTCACTGAGCCATAATCATTTCCTCCAGCAGATTGGTAATGAACGCCAATCTTCCAAGAACAGATGGGTAGAACATCCTAGTCTGGTTTATCATCAACTCTTCTTGTTTTGCCTTCTCCTTCCCTCTAGATTGCACTCATTCCTACCCCTACTATCGCCCTTAGAACCTAATTCTTACCATCGTATTTACTTATAGTAGTCGGTAGACAGTGTCCTAATATTCCCGTCACCACCCTTTTAACTCGTACTGGTCAGGTAGTGGGTATAGTTTCCGCTTCTCATACATTACTGCCCCCATCTGTTCTCCCAGCCAGTGCGTGACGCTTGGCCCTACTCACACACCGATGCTACCATGGCTAGTAATATGATACCCGTTCCTCCCGCAAAGACGGCAGCGGCGACTCCCTTCAACGAGCGGCTTGGTTCCACGAGTTTCATGGAAATTCCGACGGTGATCGAGCGCCGTTCCCAAGACCCGAATGCATCCACCTTGGTAACCGACCCCGGTGCACTGGACAGTATCCATGCCATCGATATTGATCCGGCGGAATCGTTCCCCGCGGCAGAGGCTGCCCAGCGCGGGTTACTTACAGACACCATCCTTACCCAGCCTAATCTTCGCCGACACCAGCGGTGGATAATGACCACCGTGCGGAATCCTTGGTTTACCTTGGCGATAATAGTGACCTCGATAGTAGTATTTGGTGTGTTATTCTGGTTCTATCACGAACCCATTCTCGCCTGGCTGGAAGCCCTTGGGTTACGGATTCGCACTAGTGGGTTCGTGGGCGTCGCCCTATTGACCTTTTTGATCTTCCTAACCGCCTTCCCGCCAATATTCGGTTACGCTACATTGACCACGTTGGCCGGTTTCGCCTACGGCTTCCCCCTGGGATTTATTCCGTGCTTCCTGGGTGCCTTGTCCGGTTCGGTAGCCTGTTTTGTACTGTGCCGGAAATACGGTCAGCAACACCTCCGGTGGCTTTTTAATTGGAACCCTCATATTACCGCCGCGGTCCAGGCCATCGAGCTCAAGGGGTTCAAACTGTTGCTACTTATCCGTCTGTCCCCGTACCCGTTCAACTTGGTGAATGCCCTGCTTTCTGGTACTCAGATCCCGCTCAAATCGTTTGCTCTGGCCACAGCTGTCAGTCTGATCAAATTGAACACCCACGTGTACATTGGTGCCAATTTAACCACCTTTTCCAACGCAATTTTCGAACGGCGCTCCCCGTGGCAAGTGGTGTTGATGGTGATGGGCCTATGCGTGGGTGTGGGCGTTGTGGTGTACATCTACCGGATTACCCAAAGAATGGTAGATAACATGGCTGATATCGCCCTAGAGCGTTTACCAACTCACTCTACCGATGTTAACACATCGGCTTATTCCCCACTGGATAATGGCGAGAGAGTTTCGGAACTCCTAGTTGCGTCCACGTCCGAAACTTCCACCGCAATTTATCGGGCATCTTCTCATCCACCCCAGCGGGCCTCAAGCGCAACTACTGTGGCCACCAACTGGGCCTGGGAGGATGAGTCAGACGATGACACCCAAGGATTTACAGTGGGGTCGGTTCCCACCAAACGTAACAAAATCCGGGTGGACTAGGTTCAGCACACACTTCCCCTTACTTTTTTTTATAAAAAAAAAAGAAAAGAGACAATCATATCTGTAGTAAGAATCCAACCTTGACGTGTCCGCTCGAATTCCAGAGTGATTGGTTTACGTGGTATTATTGTATCCATAGCTAGTTTACGTAAATGCAGAGCAGACATGTGATACACATACGGCCATGGTCAATTTTCAGTTTTCTCATGCATTCACGATTCACCCTTCCCCGGCTGTTTGGTTCCCTCTTGTTTTTCACTAGGTCCCGCTATTGACCGTACATGAAGTAGTGTACGTCCTCTCCCACATTCTGTTTCTATTTGTCGCTCTTTTTTCTATATTTACCCTTGTATTGCTTTGCGGTAACGATCTGTTCGTATTTTGTGTCATAGGCGTGACCTCAACACTAACCATACTGAATAATAAACATCCCGTTTTGGTAAGTTTCGCATTTACAATACTGGTGTAAGTCACTCTTTGTGGAAAACTGTGGACCAGCAGCCTCGGCCGTACAAGCCAAATTTGAATATATTCAGACTTGTATGTAATGGGAGGACACCGCTTTGTATCAACCCTGTTTCAAATATATTAGTACTGTTTGGATGGGAGTCACAAAACAGCAGCATCCCAAAGGAAACCGAGGCGAGGATCTGAACTTTCCCTATTGGATATAATCAGCCTAAAGAAGGGAACGTGCCGTTATTAGACCAAATTTTCACTGATACTAATGCTTACACAGTCGGGTTAATCCTTGAACCGTGTGACTTACTCATCAGATAGTTTACCAAATCAGTCTAAGGGATGGTGGTAGGCACTGCTTGATTCCACCCCCCAGTATATTCTGTGAAGAATTTTATTTATATGTCTTTTGTTACTGATTGCTGCGTAGGTAAGTGACCTGGTGGATGATAGCTTGCCCTTGGTGATTCGCAAGGTATTGGCTTAATCCACAATTAGTAAAAATGAGGCACAAGAAAAGCGTAAACGAAACAGAGAAAGTTGCCGGTGTATGCTGACATGAACGTGTGGACCTGTGTGGTCGTTATACCCCCACATAATCCCTGTCCTTTGCATACTCATTGATTGGGCAACTTTCAATGAGTGCAAACGTATCTAGAATGAATCCTCCATTCTAAATCCAGGTTCCGTATGATCATACATACTACTATACACTTTGGAGTTTCGCAAAGTGTCAGACATGCAGAACTCTGCTACGCAATGCTGTACTTAGCACTTACATGGGGGTTTCGTCCATAGGGCTGTGGTTGTGCAAATTGGGTGCCCCATGGTTTGATTCCAAACAAAGTTGATGTTTGGGCATATGTTGCCGAAACAAGTAGGGGATAGTAAGACACTATTTCATACTATCCGATCAGAAAAACATGGTTTCAAAAATGGTATAATAATACATATGGAGTGGGAGAATATATCGAATTCGGTAGGCTTGAATGAGTCACTGTGGTTCTCCAATAGAAAAGCGTTCCAAGGCAGTCGTGTTGATTACGGGAATGACTCTAAGAATGCACCCAGGCGGAATCATGACCTAATCGTGGAAGAGGGAAGAAATTAATGGCCTTCTTCCTCCCTCTTCCAAACCGATGAAAATCTAGACCTAGTGCTAGTAAATCTGTATTGGAAAATAGTACTATATGGGAGGTTAGCAAATTCGGGTTGATCACATTAGGGATGCGTTATAAAGGTAGTCACAGACAGTGTACAATTATCCAGTGGTAGACCTAGGTTGCATGGCACCTGCCCATATATCGAACCTGCTAGGGATATTTCCGAGATTATTTATTGCGTACCAATACTCTTCCAACTCGGCTTTGTGAACTACTGTTTGGAATGACTTGATAATCTCTATATTGGGGCAGAACGAGTGTAAAAGTATGAAATGAATAGCCAAGGGATACATTTCTTGATGCTTGTGAATACCGCAAAGCACACAAGCATTATGCCCACTTGAATTCTAATGAAAGTATAGGACAACGGGAGACCACTTGATGCCGAGTCATAGGTAGGCATTTTTCGCCCAGCTTCAAGTAGTCGACAATGATCCTTATGGCAATATTACTGTGAAGGGAGAGGTGCATCAATCGGATGAAAACCGTGTGAAAGTAGGAGTGATGTGAAACCTCTCTTCATCTCTCATCCTGGCATGCAATGTAAGCTGACTTCCTGCTGAACAAGCAGTCATGCCCGGGGTGACTGTTGCATTGCACTATTTCTGCGTTGTGAAACTTCAACCATTAGAAGTGTAGTCTCCGGACGCAGGCTATGCACGAATCACTCATACGCTTCCTATGTCGATAATGAACATGTGAAGCTATCCTTGACGTTCATTTTCTCTGGCATATGTTTATCATCACCACCCAAAACCGAGTAATTTGCTAACATCTTATTAACAAGCATCCATTCTTGTAATTTAATCTATCTAAAGGAGATTTATTCCCCTTCAGAATAATCAGTAGATGAAAATACTAGTCCCGTCGGGTATTCTGATGTGAATGTCGGCCATGGGCTTGTTTCCAGGCTGCCGACTCGGCAAAGAAAGATGTCATGATGGGCTACATATTTTAATACGACTTTAAGCACTCGATGCCTTAAAACTCCATAACGACATGACACCAACAGATTTTATTTTACCGAAACTCGGCAGAATGTGATGGTGGGATATTCCTATAACGTCCTTGTTATCACATTACACAAGGCTTAAACCATTAATTCCTTGATAGTGGAGGAGATTGAACATAGCAGTGACCTTCCTTTTTCGTTTCCTATACTAAGGGTTACACAAGCCGTTCGCCACCATCATATTACTTATTGCTGGATACGACCAGTCGTGGAAAATTCGATAACGCCACATCCAAAGTCCAAGTCAAGGTGTATTATCCCTTCTCCATTCCTAGGGATTGTTCCGACAAGGCGTTTCACCTGAGCTTTCGGTGATAAAAAATGTAGCTAAAGAGAGTGTCGGCTTGTTTTATTATTATCAAGAAAAGACGCAGACCTCGTAAAAAACGGCGATGGCGAATTTAGCAACAGTGGTATGAAGGAAATACCGGACGCTGCTATATTTTGTACCCATCACTTACCATCTGTAATTCTCAAGATATAACGACCTACTCACCGCTACAGCTAAACTTACGCAATTGGGTGCGCTACACCAAAAAAAAAAATAGGCCTGACCACAAGTGCACACAGTTATATTCAACGCCCCTGATTTAAGTGTGGTCAAGGTTGATCAAACCGCCCCGGTTCGAAAATCAGATTCCCTGATTTAAACCACGACTTTGCTCTCGCCATGATATTGACCAGTCCTTTGGCAACGGAAATCCAAGTAATGGCTACAGTGTCAGCCACTTGTTAAAATATTGATTGCCACATTTTCCAGTTAAAAGTATTAAGTACGGGACAAGGGGACCTTGGAAATGAGCTTTAAAAAGGAGAACGCCACGATACCACGTTAAAGTACTAATGAGTAACGAGAGGTGAGAACAGGGATATAGCTATCACTCTGGGTGGCTGTTAAAGTAGAATAACGAGAGCAAATGGCAAAAAGGGTATTGAATATCTTTATTCGTCATTGCGGATACCCACACAGGCAAAAACTAATCACTAGGATTCTCTGAGTCGGACATGACGCTTTCAAACGTAGAACAGGACGCTGTGAGATTACAGCTATTGACAAGGGATGACCTAGGGTTCATGGCTACGTATAGGTCTGTGTAAATAACGTCGTTCTTTAAAATATAAACTCGATCCAATTCCCCAAAGGGTTGCACTATGGTGGGCCTATAATTCCACAGCCTCTAAGCAACACGGCCCTTGTCGTTTGACTTTTACAACTTTAGCTGTATTTCTACGTTTAGGGTACCAGCTTTGGGGTCTTCCCAGCGTTGCAGGGTATATTGAATAGTAGGGGAGGGCGAGTGGCGTTAAAAGTAGAAATGTTACCGGTTCACCCTTGGGTTATTGGGTGATGTGTGTTCCTCTCTTGCGGTTTCACAACTCACCATTGCCGTGTAACAATGCAAGGGCTTGGTAGTAGTGGACAACGCTTGATCTTTCACAACGGAAAAACTACAAAAATAATATCCACAGTGGGCCATTGGGCTGTCTAGACGAGAGAAAAAAAAAGTGAGTGTGGGCCACAACGACCAATAAAATTACGACTTAGGACACCTCTTTGGGCGGACTCGAGATTTGGTCGAGTTTCCTATGCATTGCAAGTTAGCCGTCAATTTACGAAATACCCTATTGTTCCACTTTAGAATTGTGTAACATCCCTCTTTTTCCTATTCAATTTTCTTCTCCAGGACGGTCGGAAATGAGAGTGAAAGTAAGATTATGTGTGTTCATTAAACCGACCTCAATTTGCAGTTGTAAATTATGTAAACATTAGGACGCCGGGTATTCCAAACGACTCGGTATCTAGACGCGCAGGTATAGGGAAGTGCGCGACACTTGACAGAAGTATGCTTTGGAATAGTTAAAAAATAAAGTGATGCTACGATTTTAGTTATTTATTGCATTAGGTTAGAAGAAAAAGGGGAATGTCTGGTTAATAAGTAACAACGCGTTTGTTGTGAATCCGCTCGGTATATTGAGTTAGCCCATGTCAACAAACCACGCGTATAATTGCTTTCTTTCATTGGACCTCATATCGCACCTGGTCGGATACCTCAATGGTGTTATTTATTATGGTTCTATAAGTGATATACATTAATCGTAAGCAATATTACCTTTAAGATCATTGCTGGCAGGATATGGTGTGTTCTTGTTACATCTCATTGTCCACTCTGACAATCCCCTTATCAAAGGGACGATACTCATTTTTTTTGTTTAAAGGACTACATAAGTAAATCCTAAAGCAGAACAGACTATCATTAACCTATGTTATATTATGGGGGATACGGGGTAAGATGTGCCCAGAGAAGAGTGCTGCCCTGACTTGTCGGTAAAATCACTGTGGCGTTCCTTGATATTACCGAAGCTGGATGGTAGTGGTAATAGATTGAGAGTGATCCCATGTAGTTATAACCATCGTCAGCAAGTATAGGCGTGGAAGTGTCAGTACATTTGTATACCAACCAGGCTTCCAAATGACACCATGACACCTTCTATCAAAAGCACTGTGAAGGTATATCTTGGCCTGTTTGCTTTCGCTTGGCATCTACAGTGAGAGTTCTGTGACTGCTAGACAGTCAGGTTGTTCACAGCTGAGATCGTCCACCAGCTTCAAGGTTACATTTTTTTAGGGATTCGCTTCGAGTTCTATAATCGTTCATATTAGTGATCAACGCCATAGATGACCTTCATTTTGTAGAACCACACGTTGCCGCTCACCCTCACAAAGGCAGGTATCAGGCTGTTTTTTTTTGGGTTCGAATTAATCGTGTATAGTCTAGTGGTTGGCTATTTTTCCCTCTAGAAGTTAATCAAATAAATGATGATGTTCGTTTATTATTTATCCTTCTTTTTCGGATTAAAAGTAACCAATATAGGTACTCCAAGCTTTGTGGATTTTTATTAATATTCAGTAGGATACCAATTTGGAAGTGGGATGGAAGCCGAGCAGGATAAACCGTATACTCGTGATTTACTAAACTCAAAATGTGACTGGTTTAAGTGGGAGTCACTCGCTAATTGGTGAAAAAAAATCAAAATGTTGAAGGGAACGGCGTCAATCCCCTGTATCAAATCTGGTCGACCAAGTAATTAATTGATTACCGTCCAGTCAACCCTTGTGATAGCATAAAGAAGATGTAGAGTAACGAATGACCGCACAGGGCACAAGCCGTTTTGGGATATATAACGACCAAGGAATTCAATAAATGACTTTACTTATGCCGTATTTAAGTTCAAGGAAGGGAACCAGCCATCCTTTTTTAATATCTTTCCTGTTTTGTTTTCGGTATGGGTCAGCGAAATGGAAGAAAGCAAAATCAGTCTGGGTTCTCTTGGATCAAGGATCACGGCAACTGGAACTTTAAAGACACCGGGACCCCAGGATATTTCCTGGAATGGCATGTTGTTGTTTTTTTACTTGCACATTGACCAGGGTTGTGAGATGGGCTATTCATAATATCAAGGTATTTCGTAGAGCGGGGCGATTGGCCCAATTATTTATATCGCCAGACATGAACCCCCCTCCCCCACGATTAGAATATAGCGGTGGCCAGTTATAGCCCTCTAAGTGTATGGAATCATGAGTGGCGAGCACGGCCCGTTTACCCAACTGTGAAGAAAGGCGATACTATATTTTCGTTTTTATTTATGCACAAATTTGCTAAACTAAACTTGGAATCCCGGAACTTTTAACGGGAAAAAGCAAGTCACGGACACCTTGTTCCATGTGACCTTAGATCTCACGAACGAAATTTTCTACTATTATATACCACGATGACTTTTTTTTTTAATGCTCGGTATAACATACTGTGTAATTGATATACTCTTTATTTTGTTGCTCGCTTGTACGGTTTGTAGAGTATTTGCATGTAATGATAGGTGGCTTGGTCGGTTTAGCCCTCACAGTGAATAAAAATATACAGTATGACCACATGACTCACCACCGCCACGTTCTACCTGAAACTCACTGGCCCCGAGGTTAGTGACGAGAGGAGATTGATTCACTCCTATCACAGGGTCAGGTGGGTCCACCAACGTTCACATAAATGTAGTTGGATTATTAGTGTATTAGGTAATATTTCCAAGGGACTCTCACATCAATCGTCTCAAATCAACTCAGTTGGTTGGTGCCCATCGGATGGAATGAATGGCAGGGGAAAAGGGAGATTGCCACTGGTACCTTTGCTTAAATTATTGATGACCCTTTTATCAGAATTGGCGAAACACCTGGTAAATTCGATTGCTACGTCTTGTGACTATGCTCAAACATATGAATCGAGTATTCCTTCACTTACCAGCCCAAAGTGCCATTGTGGATACACTTGAAGTCAAACGGGCTGGGTCACTCACCAAATGGGTAAACCTTCCCCCTCCCTACGTCAGTCATGATCCTGCTTTCAGGCTTGATGTGCCATGGAGTCATCGATTTGAACTGGGATAAACCTGGTATTTACGTTTACCTGGATGATTCTGGTGGACAGCTGGGATAGAAGATGGATATATCTCTCCTCGGGGTGGACATATACCAAGCAGGCATCTCTCATCACTCTATCAGCATTGGAGTAACACCTCCGCTCCCTTCACACAATGTTTTACCTGCACCAATTTATTACACTGAGTAACAGCATAATATGTACGCTTTTGTAGCATCCCCTCACCGTGATCCACTAAGGTTGTAAACAAATGCAATGCCAACAAGGTGTCCTGTATGCACTGTAACCACGACCATATTGTGTGACCTAATAGCCTCCCTCTCTAAGGAAACGGTTGTCTTTACCACTGGCTGATTACTATTCATTAGTACATATTTTACTGACATTCATAATAGATAAATAAATACCATACAGGCCAATGGTTTATTGGTTGCAGAGTGGTACATTTCGGTGCATAGCATCACATTATAATATGTGGTTTTTACTAGTTGTAAAGCAGTATTATGGGCTCACCGCTGCATGTAGTATATTAGGGATAAAAAAAATAAGTGGATAAAATTTATACAGGAATGAATAGCATTTGAATTAAAACCAGTGCCATGAAACTATATGTGTCGTGTATCCCCATCCCCTCCTTTCAGGTTGGCATACCCTGAAACTCTGTCCGATACTGCTGTTCGAAACTAACATTGGCGACGGATATTTACCGCCGTTCTTGGTGGAGGCCAAGACCCACTTCACCACCATCACCCTCGTCGTATTTAGGTATTCTTTAGTTTTTAGACGGGACCGTTAAATTTATTTGGCTTTAAAGTTAATGGTGACAAGGCTAATGGAAATCACCCAAGTGAGGCGCGGAAAAAACACCGTATCATCTATTGGAGCAATGTATTGTAAGCACATATATCAAAAAATGATATGATGAACGCAATGATGCTGAATATGAGTTGATAACGACAATACGGGGTCACTGGTATTATTCTAATGACTGTTATATTCCTGTGGCAAATAGTCAAGCCACAAGCTGGGTGGCATCCTCCGTCTGAGAGAAGGAGTCATTGCCAATGTATTAGAGCTGGGTGCGTAAAGTACCGGTGTCAACCAACTACGAGCCCTACACTAAAAGGGAAGAAGATGATGTCAGCCCTGTTAAATTCACTACCCCGGCAGATTTGGTATTTCCCAAACAAAGCATTTTAATAATTTGCTGCTTTTTATTTTTATTTTTTTGTTGGCAGTGAGTGTCTGGGCTCCCATAGCTAGAGCCGGGCTATTACAAAGGACTGGTAGCTTTGGTTTTCACGATCAAGTCTAAAAAAAAAGATTGAGGAAGAGCACAAAGAGGTATTGCTCCTTGGGCCACCACACCCTGACGTACCTGCGTATCACGGCTTATCATGTCGCACCTGAACACCTACAGTTACGAAAATCGCCTCCTCACCTGTGCTATAGATACCAAGTCCAAATTTCCACACAGTTTTTCTTTGTGAAATCTAAAAAGAAGCCCAGTCTTTCAACCACAGGGTCCAGAGCTGCTCGAGATTGTTCAAGTTAGGAAAATACACGGGGAATTTGACAAGTTGGCCAGCAATTATTCTGTGTTTTTCTCCGGGTTAATCTGAACAAAAGTCATCTTCCAATATAATATTGTAAACAGGGGGGCGGATACCCAGAACGGGAAGTATGCTTACCGTATGAAAAACAATGGAAGTAAGAGGGAATACATTTATGGAGGCACAATGTTATCCGCGACTTGTGACATCAAGCAAAAACAAAAATGGCAAAAGGGGGATCAAAATGTTAAGTAGGGCGTGGTAATGAATAAAGTGAAAGTCAGAGAAACGGTCACGGATTTCAGGGGGAAGGAGATGGAGTGATAAACTACAAAGGGCTTACCCTTGTCGGACATTAACTAGCCGGTGACTACGTTTGGGTGGCTATAAACCCCTCTCTCACACTATTAAAAGCAACATCTATCATAATCCTCGCCTAGATTTAAACAAAGGTGTTTACCAAAGAGTTAACTTTTGTGGACAAACGAAACCCCGGTATGCCCACCCGCTGTATCCACGCACCGCTTCCTTTACCCACGACGTTGTGAGATCACTCATCACTGATGTGTATTATTTTACCGTTTCTGGTGAATTCTGGGCCACAGGGGCGGTGGGAGCAGAAGGGGTCGGTCACGAGAATGGATAAATAAGTTGACGAGGAACAACGGGGATTGGATTAGAAAGCCACCAAAGGCGGGCCATGGGAACCGCGTGAGCCCGTCCTAACAAAAGGCCTTGGTTTAGAGTAAGAGCAGGGGAAAGTAGGAAATAATGAGAGGAGGAGGTGTGTAGAGGCTGCCGAGGGATAATCCCAGCAGAATCCTTAGTATATCAAAGGCGAATCCCATCCTTCTGCCTTGGATTCTTGTTCCACTGTTGTGTCACCCCATAAAAGTGAAAAGAAATGAAAATATAGGGAAAGCCCAAAGAAGAGTGGCCCCCTCTGGGCATCTAACAAGGAAGTGGGAGAAATAGCGTGCTTTTTTTTATTATTGTGTGCTTTTCTGGCTACCGAAATACAACACACTGGAAAAAAGGGGGAAATTCAGTGAATACACACTCCATTTTTTAAGCCTCCCGCCGTGGCAGTGTTGTAGAAGGATGTTCTAATTACTTGATTTGGACGAGGAGTGACCTAAAACAACAAAGAGAACGACAACAGACCTTATTGTGAACGGTTGGTGGGGCTCGCGTATTGGAGGGCAAATCTCTCGCCAGCTTCCGCTTTCAAATGAATAACACCATTAGTTTTATGAGAGAGTTTCGAAGGCACATTATTGCTAAACGTTTCCCCATTGTATTTACCATGTATTTGTCCACTTTTTAGGAGGATGTTTACAAGAAGAGCAGAGTAATATGGGTAGTTTTTTTTTTCCTTCTATATAGCAATTTGGAGCGAAAACGTACCAGCTATAAGTTTAACCAATAGCATTTTTGAGAGATCCATTCAATTTCGACGGATTTCTCTCTATATAGTCGAAAAAAAATCACCCATATGTTCACTTATGAACATGACCCACGGGGTTCCACCGAGTGTTTCGAAAGTTCTCCCCACGTCGCACCAGAGTCGTATGCACGTTTCTGAAACACGTCCCAGGCAACATGGCTTTACTTTTGTTTAGTAAATGCACCCCTGACTCAGACAGGTTGCAATATCCCTTCCAGGCTTAATTTCTGCCGGTGGCTACAATTTGCATTAATCCAGAGAATAATCCGAGCCTACCAAAAACATACCCGATACCATTTGTGTAACTGATAGCTCCCAAAAAGGAGGAGATGGACCGGCTCAATACACCGTTTCATCGCGGATCCGTCTATCGCTAAAAGTGGAGGGGGTAACAGTTGCCGAACATGACCTCCTAAGCCAAACTTGGTTATAGCGGACCTAACCGCGTTGCATAGCAGGAAGGGTACATTATTTTCCCAACCTGACACAGCGCCGGGTTTTTTTGTCACTGATTTTTTAAGTCGAGTCTTTCCTGGAACATCGGGACCATTCAGCGTTGTTCCTATATTGGGAAGGATGGGCAGCAGGTCTTTGCTGAGCGCAGTTTTGTCTATACCTCATGGAAAAACAACCGCCAACTAATGGTATTACACAGGAAAACCAAATGATTGTAGGAACCAACACCGTGTAGTTCAGTCCTATGGCAGTACCCTCGCGTTCATTCGCCTGAAACACACACCTGTCACCATTATTCTAGTCCTGCTGTAGTTATAAACAAGTTATTGATGACAATCGTCCTTCCTGTGCAGTCCAGGGGGATTGAGTATAACCCAAAACCTGTGGAGGACAGCACTGAATCGTTGGGTGGGGCCTAAAGTGTAGAAAAAGTGGTGGAGTGTTCAGTGAGGATTGAGTGGACTGTACCAGCTACAGTGCCATTTCAACGTAAAATTAGCATCAGTGCCAGGCCTAAATGCGGAAACCCCAGGGGAGAAGTGTGAAAATATAGGGAATCTGTGGGTCAGGGTAGAGGGGTTTACGTGTACCCCAAAAAAGTATACCAACATGAATCTAGAAGAGAGAAGGAAGTGCCAATATTACGTATTTTTATTGCCCGAAGTATTGGTGGGAAACGATAACGATTAGCAATTTACTGTATAGTGGGTTGATGCACTGAAGGCCCAGGAGTGACTGGTCATCCAATATAGTTTCAACTGATAAAATAACAATGTAATAAATGGGAACCAGGGAAAGTTCGGTGAATCGAATACGCGGTCTCGTGATGGCGCAGTTGGTAATTTCGTGTTTATATTACATTTAAAGGGGGGGGAGTGAGTGGTTTGATCAAAAAAAGCGGAACCAAGTACTCCATCCCAACGAAACGACGTTGTAAACACTACTCAGAAGCATACTATTTCCGCCGAAAATCGGGTCATGCGTAACCCTCGGGGCCTGGGTTATGATGACATCATCATCGCCAGGTTAGACAAGGTGGGTTGAGGAGTGTAAGTTCCTCCACCAATAATTGGGTCAGGCCAAGAGAGCATCGTCAGCAGTTGGATTGACGCCAATCGACTTTCTAAACGCTAACAGGAACAGCAGTGTGGTCCCACCGGTTGTTGTGACCCCTTGCTCAAGACCAACAGGATCATGACACATACACGCAATACAACAGATGGGTAATTAATGTTGTTAATTGCGTTAGAGATCACATAGCCATCAAAGTTGTGTCATATCCCACCAATGTAAGTAGAGGTCAGTGCGGTCTGGCCAAGTAGATTGCGAGACCTTACCAATGAGTTATTGTGCGTGACCTTTATCAGGGAGGTAGAATATAGAGTGGTATCGAAGGCCCTCCCAAGAAAATATCCCGCCGGGAAAGAGGTAATGCGTGACTTCCCTAAATCAGAATAGGCGATAGAGAGGGAGGGGGGACCCACCAAACCCCGACCCAAGCTGGAACGGTTTCCAGTCCGGCTTTTGGCTGGAAGATTCACGAATCAGTGCCCAACATTCACAGTGCTTACTAAAGCCTGGAGGCGGAAGAGGGGCCCATTCTAATACATGATAGCTAGGTGTTCAGGGCCCCGAGATAGTGGACACTCCCCCCCTCCTCCTCCTCATTGAGAGGTCTACAGTGCCCAAGCAAAGCCCAGATGATATGGGGATAATATTTCTAATATTTTACCGCCCTGCTTTTTCTGAGGGAGTTGCTTTGCAGTGTATCTTTTTCCAGAACACCGAAATTGCTGTGACGGGGACGGATATTTATTTCGCACATTGACGTTAGTGTCCTAACGGTTAATAGAAATTCACTAGGAAGCCCGGTGTAACGTTGCGACGTATCCGTTGGTGGGCCGTAAAAAAAAAAAAAAAGAGGTCGGATGGTATTGTCTCCTAATCAATCCACCCACACACTCTCGGAACGAAGGGCGTCAGGACAGGGGTAACGCGTGAAGGACATAGTAACAACAATAATTCGAACGGTTAACCCAAGGGAAAGTTCCAGGCCCCATCGTGGTACTAAAATTATGTGCCGGTTGTAAATTCATATCCCACGAACATTGGCCAATGAGCAAGGGCAAAGTGTCCTTCTTTACTTGAACGACCCAATCCGTGCCGTGGCGTGTATGGTCCCATTGTGATTGTTGTTGAGTCAGTCTGAGACACCTCAATTCAATTTTTATTCCCGCTGGTGGACCAACAGGGGTGGGAAATGGCAGGGAATTTTTTTTTCCTTCTTCTTTCTTCTCTAGGCGATGACACACATTGCATACAGCCGTCCCTGCCTGGATTGGTCCTGTGTTTTTCTGGGTATTCGTCTTTTCCAGTCCTCATATAAATACTTGGTCAGCCGCCCCTATACTAGTACCTTCCCCCTTCTAATACTAAGTGGTTTTCTCCCTTTTCGTTTTCAGTGCTTATAAATAAGCGCACGCTTATGTGTGTGTATTTCAAGTCAGTCAATCGTGTTTTCGGCACTTTGTAGCTTTCGCACGTTCTTTTTTTTTTCCTTCTTGCTTTCCATTATATATTATTGTTTTTGTTGCTACTATATACACCTTTTTTTTCCAGAATTATTATTTTGCAAGCCATACCTACGTACAGCTTCTTGCTTTGTCGGGTCTTTCCTACCCTCCCAGTTAAAGCTATTTTTTTTCTGGCTTCCTTGTCCCAGACAACGTCGCTTCACACTATTGTTGGGTTCCTCCTCTAGAGGTACCTCAATATTTCTTTGACTCCTCTAATACCTTTTCCTCCTCCTGGCTAACACCATTTTCCCTTTATTCCAACGCTACCACTGATAATTTTCCCCTTGCACGCTTAACCACTTTTCTGGTTTTTGTTCCACGAATTATAGCAAGTTTCAAACCAGAGTAGATCTCCCAGAAACTACACCTTACACCTGCACAACTTGGGGATCCCATCTCTTCGCACACCTGCCTTATCCACAGCAAGGACAATATAATTCGTCCAATCGGCCTAGTACTGTTTTTTAGGTTCAAAAGGTTGAACAGGAATTTATTAAGGAGTCAGGTACTGATCGCTTGTGATTTAGCCACAACTCCAAGTGAAACTTGCCATCCGTTTGTTTTACACAACGGGGTTTGTTTTTGTTTATACAAAATAACAATCCGACCCAACTTGTTTTTCCCAACCGTGGGTCCCTCGTCATCCCTTTATAAAGGTTCACCAGACGTGCTTTAAAGGGCTCCTCTTGGCCACACAGCGTGTCATCATTGAAGTTTTTTTTTAAAAAAAGAAACACAACAACAGTAATTGCAGCCTAGTACTCAGACATCGCGAGTCTTTTTTATTACAGAACTATTGTGGTTCACCTTGTGCTTCGCCCTTCGTATCGTACGAACGCTTTTTTCCTACCTTTACAGTGGTAACTTGTCTCGCTGCAATCGCCGCCTCTTTTGGCGCACTTTGTGTGTCGTTGGCCATTGACAACCTGTCACGACCACGTTACGCTTTCTATTTTTCATCATCTTGTGCATCGCAGGGTAGTTTCCTCCCTCGTCCATAATTGTGGTGGGTTCCTTCGTGCGTTTACCCTTTTTTTTTACATACTCGATAGTTTTTTTTTACTCGATTCCCAATTATGCTATAGCCACGACAGCCCTCTATCATCCCCTTTTCACACATTCCCTTTTCCCGAATTTCTATCCATTTCACTTAATTCTCCCCCACGCCTTCCAATATTCGTCTCTTCTGCAGAGAACTTCAAATAGTTTTCAGAATGAGTCTCTGTAATACTATTTAATTCATTCACATCTCTTTCCATTTTCACCTTTGTTCGTTTCGTTGTAAAACAGTTTTCCTTCAGCAGATTGCTAGTCCTTCCAATTTTGCTGTGTTCGATGTACAAGTGTTTACTTTTCCCAATCCTCATTATCCCCAATTTTGTTGTATAGTAGCTTTCGTGTATATAACACGCCTTCTTTTCCAATAGCCGTGTTGGTTTTAGTCGTTCCACTCGCAGTAATTCTCAATTTCAGGTGGTGAATTGTTCCCCCCCCCCGAACTCATTATAACCTTGTACTTTGGTACACTCGTCACCACACTTATTATTTGGTTCCCTCGTACACTCTTTTGCCCTTTTTCATTATGAGTACTTCGTCCCTCATCTCCACTTATTCCAATGATCGTCTTCCCTTTGCGCTGGGTGACACTGTGACGGATTCACGTACCCGTGCTAGTTATGTATTAGAACGTCTGATCGGTAGTGGTTCCTACGCAGTGGTCTACCTAGCCCGTAATCACCTATCTGGCAAGCGTTATGCCCTCAAATGTTTGTGCAAAGAGTCACTTTCAAGCGAACAGATCGCCATGCAACATAACGAGATCCAACTCCATACCC
The DNA here is from genome assembly GCA_027478255.1 of Dispira simplex. Lineage (NCBI taxonomy): Eukaryota > Fungi > Kickxellomycota > Dimargaritomycetes > Dimargaritales > Dimargaritaceae > Dispira > Dispira simplex. Next base: position 13,770 of record JAOPJG010000040.1, on the reverse strand, counting down.
AGGTGAGCAAATTCCACAATGTGGTGGCGTTGCACCGTTCTTTCGAAACCCGTGACTGGATCTTTTTGGTACTGGAGTATGTGGATGGTCAAGACCTGTACGAGTGGATCACCTCTGAACCGATGAACCATGTACGTCCTGCTTTGGATTCCCATGTCAACCAAGCCAAGCGGTTCGCCATTTACAAGTCCATCTTTCAGCAGGCCCTGGACGCCGTAGCCGATGTACATCGCTGCGGTGTGTATCACCGTGACATCAAACCCGAAAACTTTATTGTGACTCGTGATCATCGCATCAAATTGACCGACTTTGGCCTGGCCACCCGTGAGGCCCGATCCGACGAGTTTGAATGTGGTAGTCGTCCTTACATGAGCCGAGAAAACCGCAGCACTCGTCGTACCTATTACTTGTCGGCCAAATCGGACGTGTGGGCCCTGGGTATCATCTTTTTGAATCTCTTTTACGGAGTGACCCCATGGTCCCAGCCCGACTGCGACATTTCCAAGTCCTTTGCCGCTTTCCACCAGGACGGAGTTGGGTTTTTGATGAACCGCGTGGGATGCCCTTTTGAGGTGGCTCGTTTTCTGACCCGCCGGGTTTTTTGCCACGAGATGGTACGTTGTTCGGTAACGGACATGCAGGAGTGGTGCAGCACTTTAAGTAACGTGTACCAAATGGATGCCTCGGAATTCGCCCTTCCCGCCACGCAGCCCATTACTTACCGTCCATCGTTTGACTTGGAAGTGGATGAGGAAGAAGTGGACCGATTGGTACCCGAAGAATCCTATGCTACTTCGAATGCCGTGGCTATTCCCGTTGTCCGCCAATCTTCAGCGACTACTTATGGTCAGTCGAATCACGTTAACCAACTCCTGATTCCCTCAATGGCGGTACCTGCCCCCGTGTCTTCGTTCTCTTGGGACGATACTATTGACGAAATGAACCCGAATGACGGTTTTCCCTTTTCGATGGAATCTACCACTTCGACCCTGGTGTCGTTCCCCATTACTAACCGTGTTAATGATTTCACCGGCGGTTCCCATTCGGCGGTTGTCCCAAATTCCTCTCATTTGCCACTCCCTGCGACCCAACCGTCCCCTTTCTCCTGCAGTTGGGCCGATGATGACGACGACCAAGAATTCTCCAAAGAGTTGGATAACGTTCTGTTGGGCACTACCACCCCTTCGGCAACCAATCTTACCACGAAACACGCCATGTCCTCGGTAGTGGCGTCAAGTAGCGTCACCTCGTCATCGTCCGGCATGATATCGGCCCTGCGTTCGTCTTTGGCATCTAAGCTGAACGCTCTCTCCGTGAGCCGTAATTCTGCTTGCTCGGCCCATTCGGGTGTGTTTTTGATGGATGGTTTTTAAGTTTATGATACCCAGATGGATTGGAGATGTTGAGGAAGGGGAGGAGGAAGAGTTTCTTCTCTCCCTTTTTTTTCTTTCCCTTTCCTTATCTGATCAGTAAAATTTACCTAATTCACTTCATTCATATGCTTCGCTTCCCTTTTGGTCGATGGTCCCTTTAATGGTTCCTTCCCAGTCCACCTTACGTTTTATCCGTTACTTCGCCCATTTCGGACCGGCTATCTGGCTTTGGATAATCGCTTCCGTTGTCATTCTATTTTCTTGACCTCCCGCCCGCTTTCTTCCTTTGCTCTCTACCACACATCATTCTGCAGACTTTATATTTTTTGGTACTGCTGTCATACTGTAAGTGAGCAGTTGTCCCTTTTTCTCCTCCCCCCTTACCTTTATGATTTACCCGCAAGTGAAACGGTGAGGGTACCCATACTTTTGGAAAAGAAGTGGGAAGGTGGTTGCCTTCATTCATTCCCACCAGGGTATGTTTTTTTATTATTATTATTATTTATGCCAGAAAGGTGTTTGTAGACTTGTTCGCAACACTTTTATGATTTATTTTTATGATTATGTATTGGGTTGGGTTGCAGAAGGATAATGTGATTATCATGTTCTTCTACACCCTCTCTGATTATCCTATTTATGTCTATTCTCTATTAGGGTACGCTATTACGTTAACACCACTTCTGACGTCTCTTGTGTTCCTCCTAGGGCGTATATTATTTATTTTCTATGCCAGGTCTATTCCCAAGTGAATACTGAGTGGTGTGAAGGAACGGTGAATGTGAGTGGCGGTCAAGATCTTTGAATGTAAAAGTGGGGGGGGGTTGGTTGGTTAGTTTTGGTCCTTAAGCAGGGCGAAATGGTGGACAGGGTTGGATGAGGATGATTAAAAACTTGGCTCCGAATGTGTTACACTGGCGTTGTCCCCCTTTCGCACATATTTGTAAGCGTCAATAAAAGTTGTGAATGTTGGAGTAATTGGGTTTCCGATAGTTTTTGACATGAATATGGTCAGTTTCTAAAAGGACAGCACGTGATGGCCAGCGCAATGTCGACGTTTGATTGGACGACACACTAAAGGTAAACAGTGACGTACGCGATAGACGCGGAGCAGGTTATCGTTTGTTGCAAGACATAATTGGAAGGAGCACATGGGATGCCTGGTTGTGTAGACTGAGTGTCGTGATGCTAGTCTACTCTGTGGCAAATGTTTGTCAAACTATTATTTGGTTTAATCTACCCTTTTGGAGATTATGTTAGTATGGTTTTATGTATCTATTCACTACCTGTAGTTATTAGAAAAACGAGTATATTTCTATGACCGACAGCAGCAGGTCACCGCAGCCAGTCCAGCCCCACCACGGCTACTATTTGGCGGGAGAAAGGTATCTGTGGGGGAGAGGGGGATTCACAATAGGATAGAAAGGATTTAGCGACGCAACTACAATCCATTCGTTCTTGTACATTTGGCGGGGTGATTTCAAACAAGAAACGACCAGCTAAATTTTTTTTTCATTGGCTGTAAACATGGGCGTGTTCTCTCTCTCCCCACCGCTGTGGTTGACCTATTTGTGTCCCGCGTTTAAAGCGGTCTGATGTTCCTACACCCTTTTTTCACAAGTTTGGGTTGCACGTTACAACGTGTCTCCCCCCCTTTGAAACAGTTTATACAAGTTCCTTCACTCCTTTACTATTCTTTTTTTTTCACTTTCAAGATCGTTTTTCTACTTTGAAAGTGGACGTGTGGACACTCAGAGTGTACTCGTTTTACGTGGTGCTTTACCTTTCCTCACTTTCCGTTAGGCGCGTTGCTGTGTGTGTGTTAGGTAAGTTGGTCGAGGTTCATTGTCAAAGGAATCTAAGGCCCGGTGTCGGGGGTGGAGGGGGATGGGCAGGCAGACCAAATCCTGTCGCTTAGTTGGTCGGGAATTCCGAACAGGCGTTGTAGTTGGGGCTGTAACAGGAACTTGTGAGGGTTGGTGTGTAGAGATAAACCACCCGCCAAGGCCCTTGTAAAGTTGAACAGGTCTGGTCGGGGGGGGTTGTGAGTGATATCGCGGCAGGCGAGGTGGAAAAGCAAGGAGGTTGTAGTAATACATAATGTACCTAACATAGCGATATGGTATACTCCCTATATTCACTCGCCATTTTTTTTAATTTGGTTTATCACTTCTCAACTGTTATTAATTACATGTCAAAGCTGTACTTTCATAACTGTCCAAAAATTTTAAATAGGCGGGGGAAATTGTGGGTCGTTTGTCCTTTATTGATTACGTCCGCAGTATCCGGGGAGCCGATGACATATATCCTCATACCGATTACCATTATCCACGTCTATTACTAGATAAACACTATGCCTAAATCTTCGACTCCGGCCTTATTCACGTTGTCCGATGCCACTCGTCGGCGCATCGTTCGTAACTCTTGCATTAATAAGGTAGGTCGGGTTATTTCTAACCAGTACATGTTAAAGGAAGGATTAAAATCAACTATAGTTGAAGTAGATAGGACAGAACATGCAGTAATAGTAGTAATAGTGGTTGTTTGGTTAGGATATTCACACCAGGGTTCGAAATCATATTTATATTGATTGTTATTTTTTGGGGGAATGGGGTGGGTTGTTTATTGAATTTATTAGATGGTGAACATCCTAGAAACTCGACTGGCCTATGCAAAATTCAAAGTGGACCATGGCTGGCAAGACAAGCCCTTTGAGCAGGTGACCGAATTATACCAACAGCAAATAATCGATAGTCCAATATCCTCTGACGACGCCAAAAGAACTCGAGCTGACAAGGACGCGTGTTCCATGTCACCTCGTAAACGTCCCCGACGGGATTTAGAAAAGACCATTCCGGGCATTTCTTCTCCCAGGCCTCCTTCCCTGGATTTGATTCGAGAATCCACAGGTGGCAATCCTGTATCCTCGGTACCCAAAGTTACGGAATGCGATGATACATTGGATCCGAGTACACCACCCACGCAGCGCTTAACGAAACGACATTTTAGTTATCCACCAGCCAAACTGCCCCGTCCAAACCCTCATCAGGAATCCAACACTATGGGACCTTCCCAACTACGTCGATCCATGTCTACACAAGGTCATTATTCATCATCCTCAGTGGAATCGCTTAATAAACCCGTATCGCAGACATTAGTTCGGGCCGCAGAGGCGATGTTACTTATCAAACAGGGTGATTCCCCCACCCGAACCGTGACTAGTACTAAATCATCGAATGTATCAGTGTCATCATCTTCTACGACAAGGGTGTTGAACAAGGGCTACACCACACCTTATTCCCCGTCCATCCGCTCCACGCTCAATCAAGGTACTTGCCCTTTGTCGTGGATCCCTACCCAATCTGTCCCGAATTCGGTACATCCATCGCCTTCCACTAGTCCACCATATACTCCTGTCAAAGATAGCATATTTTCTTCTCAAGCGCTGGCTGTCGAGTCATCTAACCACTTCATAGTCAACACAAAGGGTTTGGTGACCCCCGATCGTCGACCATCGGGCAAGGGAACGGTAACAATGAGTGCCTTTTCCACTTTGTCGCCGGTGCGAGCGTGTACATTAAACGGGCTCCCTTAGCTTGTTTTTAGTTTAAACAAAACTTCTAAATGTTTTTCTGGGGTTCTATCGTTTTAAGAGAATAAGGGAAGAAATGGCTCTTTAGGTTGGATGTAGAGTCTGTATTAGAGTGTGTTTATGTGTGGCTTTTGTTTGTCTGAGTGTATTGTCTATTTCCGCATATCATTCTTTTGTATAGTTACTTCATCATAAGTGATATTCTTCTTTTCTTCGTCTTGTTTTTTGCATATCCATCATAAGAGCGTACCATTTGTCTTGATAATACAATCCGTTTCGTAAAGTAAACATAGTCAGTATTGGTATAACTCGGAAAGGTAAACGGAGGTGGTATATCCCTCTGATTTTATTCTTGAACTGCCAACTGCTCAAAGTTCAATAAACCATTGTGTACTAACACCTATTACAAAGCCAGATAGAAATGGGTGATACGTAGAGCCAGTCAAGTTTTGGAAAGGTTATAAAGTAAAAGGAAGGGTGTTTAGGATGGAATTCCTAGGCCTAAGCTTGCTCATCACGCTTTGTGGCTCAGTAGGTCGGGGATAAATTCCCTACCACCAGCCTGAGTCGCCCTTCTAGTGGAACTTGACTGATGGGTAACCCCCTTTCCGTTCTCCTGCTGACCTCATTCCCTCACAACCCCATTTTTTTTCTGTTAGTTCAGATTTGCACCATTTGAAATACATTCGGCCATCTCGTTCTCGTCCCTTATTTCTCACTTACGGCAATCTACAGTGTACCAGAGTCACCAATATCTGGTGTAGTTGTGGCCCTCCCCCTCTTCTGAATTCTATTTTATTCACTTTCTGCGCTTGGTTTACGCTAACACCGTCGTCAACATGTCTTTTTTTCGTCTTCGAGGTAAGTTTAACCCCTCACTCATACTGTACCTGTGGTGGAGCCACGATGGTATTATCCAACTCTCTTCCCCAACGAGATACCAGGCGAGATGGTCCCGACAGTCGGTGTTCTCACAGGAAACACTCGAAGATAGCAAATGATAATTTACTTCAAAGATCTTTTGAATTGATACCCGTGGCCCTAGCCCTCGCCTTCCACAATCTCCTGGGATACATATTAACATTCACTTTTTCACTGGTTTCATTGCTTGACATGGGTGTTTTGGTACGTCTTTAGACCTCATCCGTGCAGTACGCTGTTGTAAAACGGCGGCGGATGAGCGGTCGGTGATTCAACGTGAGTCCGCCTACATCCGTACTTCGTTCAAGGAAGATGACAGCATGGACGTTCGTTATACCAATGTAGGCAAAATGTTGTACATTCACCTGTTGGGCTACCCAGCACATTTTGGCCAACTCGAGTGTTTAAAGTTGGTTGCGTCAGCGCGATACTCGGATAAACGACTGGGTTACTTGGGGATTATGTTGCTATTGGACGAAAATCAACAAATACTGACTTTGGTCACCAATTCGTTAAAGAACGATATGAACAGTGCCAACATGTACGTGGTGGGGCTGGCCCTGTGTACCTTGGGTAATATTGCGTCAGTGGAGGTGGCGACGGATTTGGTGGACGAAGTGGAACGTTTGATGGAATCTCCTAATACGTATATCCGTAAGAAGGCCGCGTTATGTGCGTTGCGTATTGTACGCAAGGTGCCCGACTTACGGGATTCCTTTGTAGAAAAAACGAAACAGCACTTGACCGATAAAAATCCCGGAGTCTTGTTATCCGGTATTGCGTTGGCCAGTGAATTGTGTCTCACCTGTGACGAAGCTATGGTGGAGTACCGCACGTTGGTGCCTAAACTGGTACGGCAACTTAAAGGGCTACTTACGGCGGGGTATTCCCCGGAATACGACGTGTCGGGTGTTTCCAATCCGTTTCTACAGATTAGCATCCTACGGTTGCTCCGTATCTTGGGCCAGGATGATCCCGGCACCAGTGAAGTAATGAACGATATTTTGACCCAAGTGGCCACCAACACCGACGCCTCCAAAAACGTGGGCATGTCCATCCTGTATGAGACGGCGGTGACCGTACTGGATATCCAATCCGACAGTAGTTTACGGGTGTTGGCCATCAATATACTGGGTAAATTTCTGGCTAACCGGGACAATAATATCCGGTACGTCGCCCTGGCTACTTTGACCCGGGCCATTGCTACGGAAGGTACCGCAGTCCAGCGTCATCGCAATACGATCCTCGAGTGTCTCCACGACGTAGATATTTCCATCCGACGTCGAGCTCTGCATTTGGCATTTGCCCTGATTCAACCCGCCAACGTACGAATCATGGTGCGGGAGTTGTTGACGTTTTTGGAAGTGGCCGATTCAGAGTTCAAGCCAGGAATGACCTCCAATATTTGTGCGGCAGCAGAACGGTTTGCCCCCAATCGCCGTTGGCAAATTGATACCGTTATTCGGGTGTTCCAGCTGGCGGGAAATCATGTCAAGGAAGAAAATCTCTACAATTTTTTGGCGTTAGTGGCCAACCAAGCAGATCTCCATGCGATGGTGGTACACAAACTGTTCGCCCTGGTACAAAAGGACCAAACCCAACTGGTTTTGGTGCAGGCCGCGGTGTGGACCATTGGGGAGTTTGGGGACCTGTTGTGGACCAGTGTACCGTCGACATCCGTCTCCCCGGGCAATGACGAAACCAGCGGAGCCGGCTTGGGATTGTCAGCGGAGGCCCAGCAACCCATTACCCCCCACGCAGTAGTGGATCTGTTGGCTAATCTACTTAAATTACCCTATACCAACGCTGTGACCCGGGCAATGACCTTGACTGCTTTGGTAAAACTATCCGATCGATTGCAGTCCGCCCAGGGTGGCAGTGGGAATCAAGCCGGTGGGAGCAGCGGAAATAGCACTGCCCTGGAACTGGATATCCTGGATTCCTTATCCAGTGCCAGGGCTACCGCTGACAAACAGCCGAGTTCCACCTCCTCGGGGGATTGTTTGCAACGAATCCTCGGTATTTTGGGCGAGTATACCGATAATGTCACAGTGGAATTGCAACAACGGGCGGTGGAGTATTCGAGCTTATTCAAGCCCCAGTTTGACGGGTCACGAGCGGCAATTTTAGAACGTATGCCAGTACCCGAGTACCACCCTGAAACAACCGTGGCGTCGGGTGACCTGTTACTAGGTGAGGCTGGTACGGCAGGACGATCGGGTCAGGCCGGTGTGGCGATGAAATCCCAACTGTCCAAGACCGCTGTCCAGTCCGATACCGATCTCCTGATGGACTTGGTGGAAGTGGGAGGTAGCGGTGCAGGTGGACTAGGCTCCGCTTCGATGACCAGTGCATCCTCGGCTGTTCAACCCGGTAGCGGTGGTGTAACTACGAGTTCGGGAACGGTGGATTTACTGGCTGACCTTTTCGGTGATACTAGCGTGTCTTCCCCTTCGATTACTCCCGCCCAGACTTTGGCATCTCCCCAACCTGCCCAGTCGACGGCAGCGGCTAGCGACCTGTTAGGCTTACTAGGCACTGGTGGGGGTAATGTTCAGCCCAGTTCGGCTTCCAGTCCCCTTGGTGATTTACTTGGCGGAGATGGAAGTATTGGTAATGTGGCGGGTTCCTTGTCACCCTCTCTAGATACACCGGGTATGACTGATGTTGATACTGCTTACGAAGCGTATAACAAACAGGGGTTACGGATTACATTGATACCGTCAAAGGATACCCAAAAGGCCCAAACAGTGCAAATTCAGGTTCAGTTTGCCAACCAAACTTCCTCTGGGACCTTTAATGATATGCTGCTGCAGGTGGCTGTTCCCAAAAGTCAAACATTGTTCATGAACCCACCGTCGGCCACCCGTTTGTCCCCTGGGGAAACCGCCTCGCAAATTTTTTTGGTGCATAATCCCACTCAGGCTCAGGTGCGTTTACGATTGAAAGTGGCCTTTTCGATTGAGGAAAGTGGCACACGGGTAGATGAAATTGTGCAATTCTCGGGCTTCCCTAAAACTATGGTCTAGTTGCGTTCGCCATGCACCCATTAATAGACCCCTTTTTTTTATTTCCACTTGTACGGTTTTATTATTACGTTCATTATTATTTTATTTAGGACCGATTTCGTTTTTGTCTCGTTCAGAATGTGGGACCCGTTTTTAACTATTCTTATTGTCGTGTAATCCTGTTTTTCTCAATGGCCAATAATTTGAAATTTGTGGTTTTTTTTTATTAAACGAAGCAGCGGAAAGATGGTAGTGTAATATAACTGAAACAGGAGCTTGCCCACGTGCCCTTTGAACTGCTCACCCTGCACCCAAGCATGAATCAGCCAACATGCCTTTAAAGGGAAACAGCAACCTCTCCGTTGAAACAATAGCTACAGATGCTGACAACCCAAAGTATCTTGATAACGAGTGAATATTCACTACGGGGTATTCCTCTAGGTAGTAGTGCATCCATCCACTTTCCAAGGATCCTTCCTACCTTGACCTGGTTAGATTTTTTGTATCACATGCCGAAGAGGACTAGGTACTCCCGCTTTGAGGGATAAAGAAAAGCACAAGGGCCTGGCTGTCATCGTCCAGTTGTACTAAAACCTGTATCACATGAAAATGGCCGGTGACCTTGAAATACCTTTCTAAATGATTGGAAGATCCTTTTTAGTGGTTCCAACCAGCCAACCCAGGCTGTGGGAGGAAAGATGAACCGCCGAGTGACTTGGAAAACTCACGCTCTCATGGTGTAGATACCATAAAGGTAGGCAGGCGGTCTCATCAATACAGGGTCAAGTTATAAAAAGGGCCCAGCGGGGTGTTCTGGAGAAGAGTGACTGTTCCCTCCTTAATTTTTATCTTACTGTTTCACTGACTCTAGTTGTCGTTTGTGAAGTCTTAAAAGTGCTCATTGTGTGTTCTACAAAGTTTCTATCGTTTCGTCCAACTACTCTTATCCTCCTCCATTTTTAAGCATTTCCACTGAACTTTACATTATAGCCTTACTTCACGTGCTACTACCACGACTTTGCAACTCCTATCTCTCTCTCTCTCTCTCCTTTTTCTACTGTAATATATATTCAACATGAGCGCCGTCAACCGCTTGACACAGGTTACCCAACATTTAGGCGCCGGAAACCAAGCCACTAAACTGGGGGTTAAAGCAGACAACGATGTAGTTATTGTGGCTGCCGTTCGTACCCCGATTGCGCGAGCTCGTCGCGGCATGTTCAAGGATACGCCTGCGGAGGATTTATTGGCGGAAGCACTCAAGGGCCTTTTGCAACGTACCCAAGTGGACCCCACTTTGGTGGACGATATCTGCGTAGGTACAGTCCTTAGTCCTATGGGTGGGGCCACGGTGGCCCGTATGGCGGCGCTGTACGCCGGGTTTCCCGAGCGCACGTCATTGCTGACGGTAAACCGTCAGTGTTCGTCGGGGCTACAAGCAGTGGACCACATTGTTAACGCTATCCGGGCCGGGCAGATTCGTATCGGTATTGGCGCCGGTATGGAATCCATGTCGTTGAACTATGCCCAGGCTTCGTTGGATCCTTCGGAGAAACTGGTGGAGAATGCCGCGGCGCGGGATTGTTTGCTACCGATGGGTATCACTTCAGAAAATGTGGCTGAGAATTTCGGTATTACTCGGGCGGAACAAGACCAATTCGCCGCGGCTTCCCATGTCAAGGCACTCCGGGCCCAGCAACAAGGTTGGTTTGACGAGGAAATTGTGCCCGTGACTACCCAGGTGGTGGACAAGGAAGGTAAGAAACACACTGTCACCGTATCTAAAGACGAAGGGGTGCGTCCCGGGGTTACCGCGGAATCTTTGGCTAAACTTAAACCCGCGTTCAAGGCTAACGGGACTACCCACGCCGGGAACGCCTCCCAGGTATCCGATGGGGCCGCTGCTGTTCTCTTGATGACCCGCAAGACCGCCCAAGAGCTCCAATTACCGGTTTTGGGTAAAGTGATCACATCCGCCGTGGTAGGAGTACCCCCCAAGGTAATGGGTATCGGACCCGCATTCGCTATCCCCAAGGCTTGCGAACAGGCCGGTATTAGCGTGCAAGACGTGGACATTTACGAGTTGAACGAGGCCTTTGCTTCCCAGGCTAGCTACTCAGTTCAGAAACTGGGTATTAACCCCGACAAGGTGAATCCCAAGGGTGGTGCCATTGCCCTGGGTCATCCCTTGGGTTGTACTGGTGCGCGCCAAATCGCTACCCTACTTCCCGAATTGAAACGTCAGAAGAAAAAGGTCGGCGCCGTAACCATGTGTATTGGTTCCGGTATGGGAATGTGCACCATTATCGAACGCGAGTAATTCTTATTCTAATAGTGGGTGGGTGACTATGGTTATCTTCGCGGTGAAACTTTCCACAATGTGGTAGGGAAGTAAGTAAAATCCTGAATGTGTGTTTGTAAATAGTCCGGGGTTGTGTTAAATCCTCGTGCGTACTTGTCCTCACTTTTCATGGAAATAATGTCTTTTTTTTATTTCTCCCAGATTATTGCGTTGAATAAAGTATAGAATATATTATATAATTTATTCCCTATTTAAACTGAATATATCTTGGAGGACACATTGCAATATGAACGTATGTAATCATTAATTACATTCATTCGGTATGATCCATAACGTAAACCTTGAACGCAGTAACGTAACGACCCAGAACGTGAATGGAACGGTTTTGGGCTCGGAAAACGTTGGAAGCGTACGTTATACGGCAATCCAGGTTACGGATAGCGTAGTCCAGGTCCAGATCACCGGGTTCGTGTGGGGGGAGCGAGGGGGCTGGGGGCGTCGGCGGAGGAATCTTGTTCACCTGTGCATCGTGGAGTGATTCCCGCACCATAACATAACGGGTATCATTCTTCTTTGGTTAGTTTGTGATTATTATAATTACTATCGTTATCAGAGACGTCACTAAGTTTCCCATTGTCAACACTTTAATGTGATCTACCGATTACCAAGTTCATACCTTCAGACGGCAGTCCTTCCACTTTAATTATGTGTACATCTTATCTTTTCAAGTTCCAAGAAACGGAAAACCAAGTCGTAACAAGTTGTTGATCCTTTATAATAATTAGGTCCGTCGGAAAAGAAGCCGATAACTATCTAAACCATTCCGTATATTATGTTGTTTAAAGCGGAAAAATATTATCCACGGCCGAAAACATTTACGTTGGAGTTGTGAAAATTGCAATATTAATTATACGACTACCAATATGTGTTTGTAAAAGAAATGTTAAATATATAAATTACTAAAAAAAAACTAAAAAAAACGAAACGGAAAACTAAACTACCTAGCGAGGGGCTACTTGGTAGCTAATAATCTGACGACGGCGCTCGGAAGCCCTCTCCAATCGGCGCCGTTCTTCCTCGCGCTCCTCCGAAAGCATGCGCTGTACCGTCATCACACAAAATTATCGGAGTTATGTGGAAGTCGTGGCTAAGTTGGTAAGTCCACCAGGGCGGGTAGTGGGTGCGCCATAGTAGAATGTGGAAGGGCTACTAATGTACACCCATCATCAAGTAGAGCGAATCACATAAGCGAAAATAAAATAGCATATCAAGATCAGGAAATGTTAGACAGCTGACAATTACCATACCAGTGAAACTAAAAACGTTATTCCGGACTCCACTTGCTATCAACCCCGGTGGGAGACAAAAAGTGCATCCCAAAGCCAGGCATTTATATCAGAAGCTGTAAATTATACGAGAAGGGTGAATGGGAATTCTAATGATCTCTTGTCGGAGATCAACAGAATACAGTGGGTAACTTACCTCTTCCTGATATTCCGTCAGGATGCGCGTCAAGGTGGGTTCGTCCGGAGGGGGAATGGTGCCGTTACTATTGGCAAAGGCCACCACCTGACGGTGTTCCTCAGTCACAGCACCAAGCGCCCGACTTTGGGCCAAGTACGCCTCCTCCACTTCTTGAAGACGGGTATGAAAGTCGGACATCGGCTCGTCGTACCGGCACTTGTACTTGATTTCAGCGCTGGCCTCGAGAAAATCTTGGTGTTTGTAAAAGACGTTAATGACGGATTCCAAACGTTCATCCTTTTCATCCTGCACCTCTTCGACCTTCTTTTCCAAGGCGGATATCGTAGTGTCTCGGAATTGTAGCTCGAAGTCCTTCACTTGCAGCTCGGTGTCTTTCGCTTGCAACTCACCCTTCGTGGCCTTGATAACGGAATCCTTCGCTTGCAACTCGGTATCTTTCGCTTGCAACTCGGTATCTTTCGCTTGCAACTCGGTATCTTTCGCTTGCAACTCGGTATCTTTCTCTTGCAACTCGGTATCTTTCTCTTGCAACTCGGTATCTTTCTCTTGCAACTCGGTATCTTTCGCTTGCAACTCGCCCTTCGTGGCCTTGATAACGGAATCCTTGGCCTGGAGCTCACGACGTAGTCTTTCCATTTCCGAAATCTGCGGGCGCGTCAGTATCCGCAGATTTAAGGATAGGGGAAAGACAGGTCGTGCGGCGAAGGGTCACGGTAGAACAACAATACAGGGATCAAAAATGTGAGTTAGCGAAGGAATATTTACCTATGGATGAAATGCAGAGAAGCGAATACTGCGATCACCGTTGGTGTCGAGCACAGTCAAGGTATCATGTACTTACCATATCAGGGGTTGGCGTTTTGGAGCGCCAGTAAAGCCAAGGGATAGAGCCACAAAGGGCAACGACGATGATAACGAGCAACTCAAAGATCATGGTTGCAGGCGAATACGGTAAAAGATCACAACGCCAAGGGGGGTAGGGCAATAAGATAGGGGGGAGGGGTAAAATGTCGGAAAAAGGTATCAAGGGGTAGTAATCCAATATCAAAGGTAAAGTTGGTGAAATAGGCGATGATCAATTCAACACGCCAC
>JAOPJG010000408.1:0-25259 GCA_027478255.1 Dispira simplex | reverse complement strand
GGGGTTTCGCTCTTGGCGATTTCCCGGTGGGCGACGTATCCGTGGCCGTTCATTCCCCCCATACCGAACGGTGGCGGATAACCATAGGGCACATCCGGACGACCAGATGGGTGAGGATGGAAACGGTCACCTCCAGGTCTTACCCCTTCGTGGGCAATCACTGGCATAGAGGCACGCCGAGCCATGTTGAAACTGTCCGGATAGCCTGGGGGTTCATGACGGAGATGCGGGGGAGGTGGAGGTGGAGGGTGAGGGTGGGGGTGAGGGTGAGGGCTAGAGAATTGGCTGCGACCACTGCCACCGGATGCACCCCCCTGGGGGGGAGGAGGATAGTCACCCTGCACTGGAGGACGACCGTAGAAAGGCGGGGGGCCTCTCCTTTGGGAAGAGTAGTTACCCGGTTGGGTATGGGGAGGCGGGGGATGTGGGTGGCCATGGCTGTCAACAAGGGGCGGGGGCGGTGGAGGCAAACCTGGGCGAGGCATACCCGGCCCACCTCCTGTCGGTAACGAAAAACGACGAATTTGGGAGTCAAAGGGGCTCCCGGTGGAAAGTAATCGATTCCGGGGGAGGGCCAGAGGACGCCCCTCAGGGTAGTACTCGGGGTGCATGTCGCGCCGCTTGACCTCACTATCCTGTCGCATCGACTCAGTGGGACTGGGGGGTTCCTTACGTTTGACTGGGGAGCTGGAATTTAACTCCATGATAGGGGGAAGGTCATGGTTGTTTTGGAGGGAGGAAGTAGAACCTCCGCGGGCCAGGGCGGATGGCGGGGGGAGTGCCTTGTCGTGCGGGTCGATTTCCCGGGACAATGGTGAACCACCGTTACTGTTAGTCTCATTGAAATGAGAGGCAGCAGCAATGGAATGCCGACGGTAAGGAGGCAGGGAACTGTCGTCCATTTCCACTTTAGATTCTGTCAGTAAGGACTGGTCGCCGCTTTGATAATTATCGTTCAACAAACCCAGTCCACGGCTGGGCTGGCGTTCAGGAGAATAGTCGTTCTTGGGTGGGAATTGGTACGAGGACAGGGATGGTAATTTGTGCTTGCCAGTGTCGTATTCGGGGGAACGTGAATGCGACGAGCCAAGCGGGGGAAGCTGTGGCAGTTTAGAAAGCGAGGGTAATTCGTTTGAAGTGCTCATTAGGAAATTGGTATCCGTGGGCACAAACCACTATACACTACCAGGGCGTATGAATATGAGCAATGATAGACACTGCCGTACCAAGAAATGGACCAAAAAGAAATTATCCAGGGAATAAAAAAAGGAGAATGACCACGTCCACAAAAATGGCGGTGAGTTTTATATACAGTTTACTCGGGGTACATTTTATAGTCATCTAAACTGACGGCCCATAGCACCCGAGCTCATGGTAACCTTTGTTGTCCACTTCGGGAAAGGGGAGGTCCCATATTAAAGCCCTCCGCTTTATTATTCGGTCGAAGTTCAACGTGGAAAAAGGGAGGATTCGCTGAGAACGGTTCCCTGACGACACTTCCTTTTGATGATTTGGAATAGACCCAGGGAAAGCTTGAACCCACAACGTACTGCAAAGCGGACCAGTCAGCGCCTCATACCCACACACGCTAGGACCACAGTTCGAACCCACGGGTCTGAAATACTAGCCACCCGTTGTACTACCCGTCCCCTCTCTCTCCCAATGGGGTACGACCATGCAAGTCGGGTCCCCGCTTCCCTTTTCCTCGTTTCGCTTCACTCCAAACGAAGTAGTGGGTCCGTGTGATGCACTTCAATACGCGTGGTGGTGGATAACTTTAGTAAAAAAGACAATGTCAGGGTACTTACCTAGAGTGACAAACGGCCTCACACCGAGCCAGAAAAAAGAAATACGGTAGTCCGTAGACTGGAGAAGGTCTCTGAATACACACGAGTCTCACTAGAGGGAAAGGTACGGACCGCAAGATGACGCTGCACTGTGTCCAGTGGGTCGGTGTGTTGAACTCACCAAGGGATAGCGCGTCGTAAACCGCCGTGTTGACGTGATAAAAAATCGGAACAAGAACCAACTGTGGAAATAAAAATAAGAATGAGGCCACTGAGTCCTCTAGATACAGAGTGGAAAGCAAAAAAAAAAAAGCACACACGAACACTTGCACCGGACGCGGATGGAACACACACACGCACGCTTTCCACTCCAAATAAGAGGTGTATGTGGGGGGAGAGGGTTAGCTCTGGCTCGTAGGGAATAGGCAGAGTTCAGACTTAAAAGACAAAGTAGTCCGCAGTTCGCCGTGGTTTAAGATAAAATACACGGGAAAAAAAGCCCAACCAAAGTCGAAAAGAACGGAGAAACAGGTAAAGGGCAATAAAAGAGAAGACTAGTAATGAGAACGAAAATAAAGCAAAGGGAAGAAGAAAAAATTGGTAAACTGCTTTGAAAATTGGCAGTAACAGATATTATATTCCAAAAGCAACGAAAGGAATGAAAGAAAAACCACTGAGAGCGGACTGTGCGGTCGACTTGCAGCTAAAAGAATGTTGCTCTGGCTTAATGGATCCGCTGCTTTATAGGGCGGACACAGCACGAGCCTGTTATTCCCCCCCCCACCCACTTTTCCTCCTTCCCTTTTGCCCTTTTTTTCCTTCCCACACGTGGTGAGTCCTAACCCATGTGCAAGGTCGTTCGGGATTCCTATTGGCCCCACAATCCTCCAATCACGTGATGTACAGTTCACAGTCGACGACGCCCCCAGCGCCACGAATGGGCTAAGAAGAGATGTGGGTGAGCGGAAGGGGTCTCACCCTCTCCCCTCTTGTCCGAATGAGTGCCACCTTTCCTTCCTCGGGTTGGCGTAGAGTAGGACTGTCATTCCTTGCATTCCCCTGAATGATTTCCTTTGTCCACAACCGGTCATACCTTTCTATTCCCCCTGGCCCATTCGCAACATTCATCGGGCTCGTTCACAGCCCTCTTTTTTTTATCGTTTGTTAGCTAATACTAACCCATAAAATCCCTGAAACTGGCATTAACATGCGACCCATCATATCTGCCAGTAGCCTAGTAATATCGCGATAGAAAAAGAATGAACACCGAATATGTCATTAAAATAAGCACATGGGAAAAGTGAAAAGTGACCATAGTAGTAACCAAGATCTGGCTTGCACGTGAACTAACTTTTCCAGCCTTAACAACTTCATTTTTGGGAAGCGTTGGTTCATCGCATTGATATTATTATCGTCCCATTTTCCCATTGGCATACATTGGCGATGCTGGCCTGTCTCCCCGAGGGTTTAACCGAAAAAGGAGAGCTAGGACAAAGGGAAAAGAGCGTATCCGTTCACCTTCATCCCTTCAATCTACAGTGTTGTACACCAACTTGAAATGCGAGAAAAAAAAAGAGATATACGAATATGGGCAGCAAATCAGCAGCAGTGTCCGCCCATTCTGGATATTGCTCTGAATAATTAAAAAGGAAAGCGAAAAAAGAGGGGAAGGAAAACGAGGCGTCCTGTGTTACACTTCCAAGTGCTATGATGTGTAATTGACCAGTGTTTCGCAGTGCAGTCTCCTTTTAATATTTACATTTTTTTTTCTCTCTCCCCCTCCCTTTTTTTACTTTCACATTTTACTTGTCCTCCCCCCAGTTTCCTCCCTGCCATTTACTAACCATAGTAATAATGTAATGCTTACGCATCCAAGCTACTAGGAACCACTCACTTATCCATACACTTTTCCCTCGGTTACCAATGGTCAAACTGTGCCTTGCTAAAGTGCTTAGAAGGGGAAAGGAAATGCTGTAGTGGGCAGGCCACAGCTAAGGGCCAACTGGTGTAAATTCCTCACTCATTCCTGCAAACAGGGATATCTCATCTGTGATTATCCTTGTTTTATGGGTAATCTCTCCCTTGTTATATTTTCAGTGCCAAACATGCTACACAAAAATATATGTGTCTAGCCATTTCAATTCACTGTTCATCTTCCAGGTGTAAGATGAAATTGTTACAAATCAGTAGGCTAAATTTATACACTCTTTCCCTCCCTGCTCCCCAAGGCAAAGATATCTTGTTGGAAAAAAGTGACCACTAGCTAGTCCTTAAGCAGCTGGTCATTGATACCATATGTCAATTAGTGAAGTGTGAAATCCAAATAAGCACTAGATTTTATTTATAGTAATTACCATCATTGTCAAGTACTGTGCACACCCTCTTGAACCATTCATCAAAACTTCTGTAAGAATCACTTCTTTGGAGGGAACCAAGGACTTCATTATATACCCCTATAATCTCATCATCATTGTCAAACACTCTACCCTCCAGCTTTTTCTTGGTGTGTGGGAACAGCCAAAAGTCACATGGTGCAAGGTCAGGAGAGTAGGGTGGTGCTTTAAGCAGTTGGAGTTTGAGCTCATTCATATGGGCCTTACTATGGTGGGAAACATGAGTCCTTGCATTATCCTGGTGGAGGATGCTTGGGGAGGGGGGTGGGCTTGGATTTGATTTCTGCCATTCTTTTACCATTGGTTTGACACAATTCTCTATGTAGTAAGAACTATTGACTGTAGTGTTACCAGTACTGAACACAGTATGAACAATACCAGTCCTACTAAAGAACACAGTTAGTAAAACTTTTTGTAATTTTGAGGTCCACCATGGCTGAGTAGGGATGGGGGTCATGCTGACCTTGGTGTTCTAGCACCCATACCTTTCAACTAGTGCTGGTCTGGAGGTTACTAAGGTAAACCCAGGTTTCATCACACATCACAATATTATACACAAGAGAGTTGGTCAGTTTCTGAAAATGGTCAAGGAAATTGAGACAAAAGGTTTTGTGGTCATTCTGCAACTCTGATGTTAGAAAATGAGGAACCCAGCCACTAAAATATGAATAGTAATGCAACTGGTTGTGGAGTACATTCCAAATATTACTCACATAATTGGGTGATATTTTTTTGACTATATAGAGATTTGGAGAAAAAAAATGTATCAACCACAGCATAACCAATAGGATTTTGTGAGAGGCCCATTCAACTTCAGTGGATTTATCTCTATATAGTCAAAAAAATATCACCCAAGTCTTTATCTTGTGTGCAAGCACTCTCAGGGCCACTAATGGGGTCTTCCTTAACTAGCCATTTGATGGTATCACTTTTATACTCATAGGTCTCCAGTGAAAGATGCCCCAGGTGATGCTCATCATCAAATGGCAAATGGTCAGTGTAAAACTTGGTGAGCCAGTGGAATGCTGTGCAATATGAAGGACAATGTTTTTCATAGGTGCTCTGCAAAGTTTAGTGAATTTCAGTTTGGTCCTCATGAGCTCTAAAAGGAACAAAATGTGGGACTACATTATGGTTGGGGTAATGGGATGCTGTCTTTTGGACAATGCTCACATGCAAAAAAAAGCTTTTAAATTAGGATAACTCAACAAAGACAAAATATAGGAGGATAAAACCATGGTGTGTGAGTTCCAATTGAAAAGATGTAACAACATGAAAAAGGATATACTAGTGGGAAACCCATTATCTATAATAAGGATGATTGATAGAAATATAGGGCTCCACTCTTTGTCCCAATGGCTATGGTATCCTCTATCCTCCCAAAAACATAAATAGGCAATAAATGTATTAGATAATGACAAGGTCAGTATATTCCACCAGGCATGTTGATGATTCTGGTTAGACTTGTGGATAGGTATCCCCTTTGAGCAAGGTGTGAGTTTTAGCACAGCTACTGTTTAATACGAAAATATTACTCCAGTAAAGAAAATTCACACACCAAGCTTACTAACTAATGAAAAACTATATACTTACCATACACATCAAGGGCTGTCACTGGGCTATTCGTGTGTTCCAGTTGGCTCACAAAAGGCTTGGCGATTGAGGTGTCCCAACATTTAACCTGGTGAATGTGATCATATTAGAAGTAATTCGTACCATTTCCTCACATTGATAGTCAGACAGATTAATGTGAAATTAGCAATTATTACATAATTAAACTGTAATAAAAAAACCTAGTTCCTAATTCATTGAAATCATCACTAATGGGTTGATTATTTCAAGAGTTGACATATGCCAACTTTGGTTTTATCATAAACTGCAACACTCAAAAGTTTAATATTGCTGCAGTATGAAAAAACAATTTTGCTTTGCACGTGTAATTCGAATAGGCTTACAGCATTACATGTTTGAATTGCTATGAACTGTAGAACCCAATCCACAGCCGCTGATTTCTTGTTTTTTTTCGAAATATATGCTACACACTTACCTGTCCATCCGAGCCGGCAGTAGCCAAGTGTGTTGGGTTTAGCCAATGAACCCCAAAAATTCCCTCACTTTCTGATAACAGATCTGGTCCTAATCGACCAGTCATTTCGATATCATTGCAAAATTGCATTTTTTTTTTGCAAATTGAGAGTTAGCGAACTGTTGAGAAAGTGGTGAAACTGAAGATTCCACTCACCATGGTAAACCATCGTTTACCATTGGTAGATAAAATTAGAATGCGTAACTTGGACTTACCCTAATGTAGTGGAGGTCCAAATCCACCAGAGTATGTAGAGTCGAAGTAAAACAAGATATATTTCTACTTTATCTGCTACATAAATTCCCTTACCTTCATGGTCTAATCTATGGAGAGGCCGTCGTAAAAACCGGGCGTCATACAACCAGCATGTGTTGCTTTCCATACCCACCGCAACAAAAGTTCCACAGGGGCTACAGTTGTTGGCACATATCCAGTATTGACAGTATATTCGTCATAGGAATGTATTATCCGGTGTAGGGAGTGAAAGGAGCAATTCAAAATTGAGTTTAGAAAAAAAAACGGTAAAGAGTGTGACAATACACGTCTACCCTTCACTGAGCTACCACTGTCACAACATGTAGTGTATTCACAGTTGGAGATGCCTTCACAAAATGCATATTTACATTTATATAGTATCTAAGTACTACTTCCGCATTGTTTTGTCAGACTTACCTCACTTTAACAATGTTCGAACACCTGTCCAAAATTCCAGTCCTGTTACTAATCACCCTGGTGCGCAAATCCACCATGTAGAGTGAAGCCAAGTGGCTCGGCTTTTTATGCTGGACACCACTACTTTGTGTTCCAGTTGCTACGTATATGAGGTCCGAAGGGGCATGGTAGTCAATGCAGAGGGCCGATCGTGGAAACCGGTAAAAATGCTGAGTATTCTGATAGGTTTCAATATCCCAAACGTTCAGCCTTCCGGTAGCGGATCTGGCGTTCCCCTCGTGGGCGGTTGCCAATAAAGGTCGGGCATTGGGTCGTTTGATAAATAGGGCATCGGATAATGGTCGCTGGTGTAGACTCTTACTGTCCAGAAGGGCCGGATCGGTCGGTACAGTGCCTTGTATATCCACTGAAAATAGGTACACGGTGCCGTCGTTACAGCAAGTAGCGGCCAATGTGGTATCGCAACTGTCATAGGTTACAAGTTTGCAAGGATTATCGTGAACTCGGTAATGGTAAACCCGATGTTGAGGTTGTTGCCAATGGTGGACTTGAAATGTTAAATCAACCGCACATGATAACACGGTCTGTGAATGGGGAATTAGACGAGTTCCCGTCACACTATAGTAGTAATCTTCCCTTCGTTCAATGAGGGACTGGTGGCCAGGTATGTACTGGACCGATTCCTCGTCTACGTTACCTACCAGAAGGTTTCCTGATTTGTTGTAATCCATTGCGATATCCGCCCACGATGCAGCGGAAAATAAGGTAGAACCCTCATGTTTAACCAGATGCAACTCGATCGTTTCACCACTACTGTAGTGTAAGGTGCGCAGATGTTTCCACGGCACTTTTGAGCTCACCATTCTTTGGAAGTGAAGGTTACGGTTCGGTGTTAATTGCCGTTGTGTCAACTGCTGGACCACCAGATTCTCTGTCCCCGTTAACGCAAACCGGTAGGGGCCTACAGGTGGTGTTGTGTTTGGTATATTACCAGGGATCGTAGGTGTCTTGACTTTGGGATGAAGGACCATCCTTGTTTTAGAACTTTGGCAGCTTAAAAATTGGGTGAGCCACATCCGCTGCAGTTCACTCAAATCCATCTCGCCTAAGCGTTGCTCAATTTCCATTGGGGAATATTGTACGGCCCTAGTTAGTAATTCCACCATGTCGAGCAACAGCTTGGGTGGTATATGCATGGAACAGCTTTGTTTGATTTCGTTGGGTTTACAACCCTCTAGGGTAAGGTCTTCTAGAGACTCTAACGAGATCACCGATATGTGATCACGAATGTCCAAAATTTCCAGGTCGCTATCTTCTTCACTGGAGTATGATGGTAAATTGACCAGCGTATTCACATCGGATACTACATTCTGGGAAGGGATTGGTAGACGTACAAGCAGCCTAGCGGGCGCAGTCGTTTGGAATTCGGGTTTAAATGGCGTTAAAAACGTCGGGTTTTCTATTCCCGCATCATAAGCTTCTTGTTCGGTAGGCGAGTAGAAAATACGCACCTCGTTAAACAGCACCGTGGCAATGTATTCCCACCGGGCTAACTGGTCGTTGCTGGGCAACAGAAAGTTGACCGCTGGTCGTAATTCCCGGGAAAAGGAGCCTGTAGGTAATGCAGGAGGTGTCCCCTGGGAGGTATTCCCCGTAGATCTTGGCTCCTGCGTTTGGACTACTTTCCTGTTCCTCGTGATGACACGCAGATTAAGGACCGTTTGATAGAATCGGCGGACCAGGGTGCAATATTTACGACAGTATATGTTGGGACATACACTTTGGCTATACACAGGGGAAAAGGCCGTTTTACGCAGTAAATTAAGGGATCGTACGTATGTTCGACAGCTTTCAAGACTAGTATATGTTACATACGGTATAACCTTAAAGAGTTGTTAGTAAATATCCAGAATGATACCCATTTCATATTAATCCAGGCCCCGGTTAATCATAATGAGGTGTATACACTCACATATATGTATGTATTCTTCGTATAATCGGTTTAGTCAATCGTTAAACCAATCTACGTAGAAGCCATCGAGTTCATAGGAACAGGTTTACTAATTAACCAAATGGGTTTTTTTTCGACTATATAGAGATTGAGTGGAAAAAATCTACCAACCAAGATATAACCAATAGGATTTTGTGAGAGACCCATTCAAGTTCGGCGGATTTTTCGCTATATAGTTGAAAAAAAAAACTATCCAGATGGATTATACGAAGAACTACTTCGAAGTATAATAACATGTTCTAAAGGATATGATTCTAGTTCACCGGCCTATTGACACAGGTTTCCACGCCAAGGCAAAACAACTACGTGTCAGCTGGTCTGAAAATTTTTCCTTTTTTCAAAAAAAAATAGCTTATAAAAAGCTAACCCTCGCTCGAGCATAAGTATTACTAGTTTACCGCCATACTGGAATGTCCTTGGAAACCACCCAGGTAGAGCTGCTAGCTGAGCAGGAAAAAAAATAAGATAACGGGGTGGAGGGGGGAGTGATTGCCGAATACTGCAAGGCAAGTAGGTCAGCCGGAGGAACGACATTCAGCTGTACCCAAAAAAGATACTGGCTCGTAGTGAGAGGGGAATAGGTATACTTACAGGTATTGAAGCTGGAAATCGTCCATGCTAATGAGTGAAGTTTTATATAAAAAATTGGTCTAGTCAATGAGTCTTGTTGGGTAACCAGAAAAAAAAAGCAAATGGGGGGGGGGAGGAGGGGTTACTCAACGACTGGGTAACGTACGTTGTGACGGCGAATACGACTATTAAAAGTATTAGGTCAAAGCAGGGGAAGAGGATGATACATAATTAACGAGGTATGGCGGAGAAAGAAAAAGTGAATAGTACTACTGTCAGAACGTCTTCCATTATCAAAGGTTTAAACAGAATAAGGTAGATAACAAAATAATATAACCAGAAAAAAAAACATTACAAAGATAAATTGTAAACTTGATGGAGGTGGGGGCACACGAGTCTTTTATATAACCACTTGTACTCACACTCGTGGACCACATACACAAAAGTTTATGACAAGTGTAAAAGCTTAGTAATGGATGTGCTGTGGTTCCGACTAGCTGAAGAATACGGCTGTAGATTATTAAATCTACGGTGCCACAAATGGTGTAAACAAACCGGATATCCCTCTAGTGACATTGCGCTGTAAATGAAGCAGAGAGTGTATATTATTTTATGGTAAGAAACTGTATTCCCGGACATCATCTGGTATCATTATCTTACCTTTGTTATTATTTTTTTACTTTCCAAATACACAGCATGCTTTTTGAGTTGCTGGGAGGAAAACGCCATGCATAGATATCTCCAAAATTGGGGCTTGCTCTGCAGAGACATCAACTTACGTCGTGGCAACCATACCCAAAGCACAAAAAAAAATATGAGAGAATAATAGACAGGCCCAAACCCTACCACAAAATAAACGTAGCGGAAAAAAAGAGATCACAATACATCAGTAATACAGTGTAAATAAGAGATATATAGAACGACTACAATTACAGTGGTGGTTGGTCATACCTACCTCAACAATGGAAAGCACACTGTAACGAAGCACCTGGCTGGGCTACCTACGCCTGAAAAAGTACCATATTCACTAGTTCAGTGCCCGTAAACATGGTGTTGTAAAGAACAGGGATGAGTTCTAATGCGAGCCAGACAATGGCAGTAACGAATATTCGCCATGCTCTCTCGCTTGACGTTGATTCTGCGTGCTCCGATGCCCGTGGTCCTCCCCCACGACATCGTGGTTAGTGGTACCTTACCGTACCATTGTACCTATTCACCGACGTATCCTTTTGGCTTTCCAAGCGTTATACTCCAATAATTCACACTCCCTATCGGACTTGGCGCACATTAATGTTGAGACGGGTAGATATCATATACTCCCCAAATAGGGTCCAGTCAGGATCCTCCGCTATTACTTCCTCCGTAGGTGCAAGATAACTGGGTAGCGTGTCTTCCAGGATACGGGGCACGCCTAGTCACGACCATACCCAGTTCGATCCCACAAAATTCAACCCAGACAATGCAGAATGGCCAATACATACAAACACAAAAAGGGTATAAATACAATGAACGTACGCCATTCCTGGTATAAAAAATCATTTAAAAATTTTTACCCTGTGAATTCTAAAAAGTCAGCTCTAGGAAATGGACTTACCATGGAAAGCACGACGTCGGGGTCCGCACATACACACGATATCACCACTCCGTAGGTAGATTGCGAGTGGTGGCACATCCTTGGTTGCTTCGCCAATGACAAAAATCGCCGTATTGCCCAGACTTACAGACACCAAGGGTGCGGTCATGTTCCGTTCACTCCGATCCTGATGTCCCATCAGAGAATCCCGATTTTGGTAAAAGTTGATAACCCCTGCCTCGGCTTGGAAAAGTTGCGGATCGTATCGGTGAATATAGCCATGATCTTGCACCTTATCGTAGGAAGTCTGACAGGGCAGTACAGTATAACGTGGCTGTACATCTTCACCAGAGACCACCGACCGCTCTGCACTGGTCAAGGGCGTGGAATCTTGTTCATCGGTATACCTGTAGCCAACGTCGTGGATCCCCCGAATAATCGTTTGAGCTAACCGGGCCACAGGGTCTGGAAACGGTAGAGGTGAATCCCAAAAGTACTCCTTTATAGACCAGTTGTATTGGTAACCCAAAGTTACCCACCGCAATTTAGGAACCAGTTGGGCCGCATCGACCGCAGAATCTCTTGATGACGACGGGGTGTCCGTAATGACTTGGTAAGCCGGCGGATCCTCCCCATCCCTGTTATTACCTGATGTGGCCGCCGTTGTTTTATCGGGCGATGTGTTCTCTGATCTGAGAAGTTTCGAAACCCCCCGTCGCGTATCCCCAACAGGCCATCCATTACGTTCACCATGTTCGTACAAGTTCCACACGCCCACGGGAGGCATACGGTAAAGTGTCTCCAGGTTGGACTTGGCTGGCGGCACCGCGTACTCCTGAAGACACCTTTTCACCCACTGTCGCTGAACCTGTGGGGTAAACGGACTAGGAATAAATATAAATCCTGGGAAATATTTTACCATGTACCCCGTGCAAGGAACGTCGGTACTTTTCACATGAACGCCAAACAAATCAGGGGCATCTTGTACCGCCGTAAGCCAGTCACTATTCAACGCAATGGGCACAATACGCTGTTGGTACTCAATAGAATTCTTTTCCAGATTGCAAAAGTCCAACACCTGGGAAAGATCCGGAGGCGGAATTCGCACCCGGTACTGTCGCTCAACCTGGCGAAAGGGTGTGTCATTCATGTACCCTTGACGATCTCGATCGCGCTTCTGGAATAATGCTCGTTTCTGTTGCCGACGGGACAGCTCCGGGTTAAATTCAACATCGGCAAAGGTGGGTTTCCCCGAGGTCGAGGATTCTGAGGCCATGGTGCAGTGTCTGAAACACAACAAAAAGGGGGGGCGTGACAGCCTGTTCGAGCAACTCTGTTGAACTGTAAAAGAAGAAACGAAAAATTACGGTCAAAAGAATGTAAAGTATTGAAAATGGAGTGATGTAGAAAGTAAAAAAATGTACCCTGTTAATAGGTTTAGTCACTAGTAAAAAAAATAGTAAAAACTGCTGGTTCCAGTAATCTGTTTCATAGTAACAATAATAAAAATTGATAACCATGGCAAGTATTTACTAGCAACTAGACACTCCGATTGCTAGGCCCCAAAACCACACAGCAAACAAGGGTGCGAAGGGATTCCATAATAAAAAATATGTGTAATGTAGCTACCTATCTCATTACTGAAAAGAAAGACATCACCGCTCAGGAATGTGTCGGAAAATCTTGGGTCTGAAGCCCTAAACCCTGGGTAATAGCACTGGCAGGAGGTGGTGAGAGCTGCATGCCAAAAAAGGATGGTGAGCTGGTGTAGTGCACCTCTACTGCCTCACGGGCGGTTAGATTATCAGACAGCTCCGGGGACGGTACGAAGCTGTTGGAAATCTCCACAGGATTATCCAGATTAGGGGAAAGGCAAAAGCGCGGGGGCTCCGACATTTGTGACCATGGTTCCCGGGGGATTCGGGGAAGCGGTGATGACTGCGCAGCCCGCTCGTCAATATCCGGGGAACCACTACGACCAAGTCCTGGATTGGGGGTTGAAAAGGCAGGAACGCTTTGGTGAGGCCGAGATACTGGGAGGGTTGGTGAGGACGGTCGTATTGGCGTATTACTAGGGTGTAAAGCCGTAGTGGCCGGGGAATCTTTAATAACAGGAATGTCCCTTGCCGGTGTTTGCCTGTATAATGCATCCAATGGTTGGATGGCGGGAGTGACTTGGGGAACAGCCAGGGTGGAACCGGTCACGGAGCTCGTTAGGGGCGAACCCCGCGATGGAAAACTCAAAGATCCAAACTGCTCGGCCAGGCGGAAAAAGTTACTGTGGAGCGGAGTGGCTTCCAGGACTAGCTCCTCTGGTAGTAGCGAAAGACCATTGGGAGTGTCAGCGAGCGCGGGCGAGCGAGGTAAGGCCATTCCTGGTACCGGATATGGTATACTGTTGCTGGGTGCTACCTTTTGCAGTTCGCCATGCTTGTCCACCAGCAACATTGGGGGCTTGGTTAAGTGATCTTTTGCGCTATCGTTTCTTCTGCGTTTTGGAGAACTCTTTTGGATTTCTGCATCCCCGGCCTCAGCAACCGTACGCTTGTGCCTGATGGACCCATATCGGTAGGACAACAAGGTATGACATAGAAGGTGAGTGGGTGGGAAATTATTAAACTTGGGGCATACCACGATATTCACTAAAGCTGGTATGATAGTCTATCGAAGATTAGTAAATAAAACGAGTGCCTTTGGAAACGGCCCTCCAATTCCTTGGCTAATGTCGTACTTACGATGACGAGGAGTCGCGTTGCAAATGGTCGAGCTTCGCTTCCATGGTGACGACCCGATCAGTCAGAAGTTTCAGACTGGCGCTAAAGGTAAGCATAGCCTGTGCCATAGTTTCCAAGGAAACCTTGATGTTGGCAAGATGGGCAGTGTGCTCGGAAACCATTTCAGTCGGGTCGGAAGGTGAACGTTTGTTTGGCAAGTTTACTAGTTCCGACAGAGACAACCGCAAGAAAATATTCAATAGAGAAGCGGGGCCAATTCGTAATAAAGACGCATTAAAAAAAACAATGGCCGATGTAACCAAAGATGAAAAAATTAAGCGTACGCATACAAAGACTACAAGTATATTTGACCACTTCAACCCAAAATAAACAAAGAAAAAAAAAGAAGCCCGTATATGCATTGCCGCAGTCGTTCGATAGGGGGATACTACCACATGCGCTTGCACTACAGCACACGAAGGAGGAGACTTGACGGTAGTTATCTAGGCCAGAATTGAGTAGCACAGCGAGTAACATATTATCACAAGGAATTTATGTCGTTGTATAATTCGCGGCACTTGTTCACGTCAAGATTCGTCTGTCACAAAAGCGAGCTGCATCCTGGGCAGTGACTTTTTTTTAGCAATACTTCAGGCTACTTGAGGCTATCTCCAGTTCGGAAAGAGTTATCTTAGACATGATTATAAAACCGGGTATGATTAGCAAAGGGTCGCATGATGGAGTGTCTTGGGCCATTAGGGTTCCAGACTATCCCGTAATATGTATTATTATCTCATTATTGGCTGTTTATCTTCAATAGTAACTTATCATTCCTAATGAAACGTGTTAGTCGAGGAAAAATATTCACCGGTTTCCCTACGTCGCTACAATATGCTTGCGCCAAGAGCCACCTGCTCACTTTCAATGTAGATGTTTATCATTGAGTACA
Organism: Dispira simplex; assembly: GCA_027478255.1. Taxonomy (NCBI): domain Eukaryota; kingdom Fungi; phylum Kickxellomycota; class Dimargaritomycetes; order Dimargaritales; family Dimargaritaceae; genus Dispira; species Dispira simplex. The sequence continues at coordinate 10,504 of JAOPJG010000408.1, read as the reverse complement.
GTCGAGAGCCCAGGTTTTTCATCGCCGATACATCCGCGGGTATCTTAGCGAGGGGCTACTGGCCTACTCAACTTATGAATGAAAATTTTGATATTAAGGCCAAGTAGAGAAGTGAACGTTCCCAAAATCGTCGGTCTGTAAGGCACGCCCCAGAAATCTACCAAAGAAGTCAAGCTTAACTGCTGTTGCATATTGAGATGTGCCATTAGTATCATACAAGTGGTTTTTTTCCCCAATTATATAGCGAATTAAGCATCGTATACAATTTAAGCAGTATAATTTTCCCAGTGACACACTTAGCATCGGAATCCTTTTGCCAGAGGATCGAAAAAAACGGCATCCTTATTATGGGTGAAACCTCTATTTATCACAAGGCGTATGAAATGGTCATTGTCATTGTCACGGGTACAGACATTAGATCTTGACTGTCTTAGGCGCGTAACAATAGCTAATCATTCCTGCTCTCCATGCTGATGTTAGTTAGCTCTAAGCTGATATGTTTCGCTGCCTACTGGTGATGTAATATTTATTAGTACATTCGCTGTCTCAAGTACTCCTTGGATTATCCTCCTGACAACAATAAAGCTGTACAACTACTAGGCACTTGATATACGGAGGTTGACTCAACTTATACCTGGAGTGATAAAAGTGGTATGGGTTCGTCGAAAAAATTTTGGGGTCCCGGACGACGATTGATGTCGCTAAAGGTGGGTTGCGCTGATGATGTATTATTTACAGTTCCTTCAATATTCTCGGTCTTATCAGCAGGGCATAGTTCCTGATCAGATAATTCGTTGCTATCGTCATCGTATGCTAAGTCATTCATGACCATATCATCCTCCTTTGCTTCCAACGTACGGGCTTTAAAATCTCCTTCGTAGAACGGTTTACTTTTAAAAGACAAGGCCGTGTCTTCCAGTGTGTCCCGTATAACCAGGGTTTCCACGTGAACTGCACGAGTTTGTCCCATATGATGCACCCGTCGGATGGCCTGAGCCTCGATTAAGTCGTACCACACAGGACTAAAAAAGTATACCCGGGATGCAATACTCAAATCGATCCCCGAAATGGCTCTCCAGGTAGGCAGGACAAGTACCCGACAATCATTATCGGTAATAAACTTGACTACATTACCATCCCAGGTTCCATCTGCGTCAAGTCCATACAAACAATAGCTATTGTGTGGGCAGTCGAACCAAATATTGTGGGACAAAACAATCGACTTAATCCCTATTAAGTTGAGAAATTCTGATACCGCCTTCATGTCAGCCTTGGTATTGACATACACCACACTTTTCTCATGTGGTGCGCATAAACGCAGTTGGTTGGCAAGGTACGTCAATTTGGCACTGCTGCAGCCACGGATAGCGAGGGATTTCATCGCACGATGCACTTCAATATTCGTACCTGGTGCACCTGCCCTATCCGTTTCATCATCTATTGGCGCGTTCGACGCAGTATCTACTTCGCGAATACTATCGGAGTTCTTATAGAACGCCTGCAGTCGACTAGCCACACTCTTTACTTCCCAGTCATTTAAAATCGGTGCCGATAAGTTCAATGCGAGGGACGAAGAAGGTCTATCCCCTGTTTCTGGCAGCAAATCCGTGTCATCGTCACTATACTTTCTGTCGGAAACCGTTCGTGAGCTCTCCTGGATCCTCAACGACCTGGGTGAAGAATCGGGCCAAGCGTCGACGTAATAACGCACCTTACCGTATCCGTCATAACGTCGGTGGTTCTTATAGCTCATACCTGGTTCCAGCCAGCGCAAGCATTGTTGGAACAAGTTAATTTCGGTGCGATGCAGACGATTTTCGCTAGGTAATTTAAGTAATTCTTTTAAAGAGCGGTGGGACCGACTTAAGGACACCCCGTCTGATCCACAGGAACGAGGGGTTCGCCATTTACAGCGAAGCCCATGGACGTAGTAATACGGACAGCAAGTCAACCAGTGGTAATAATCTAAAAAGTCTACACCACATTCAGGAGGGATCCATCTCCTGCCGTATATGGCATCTGCCAATATGAAATTAGAGCAATGCCGTTCATAGTGGCCACAATCCAAGTAAACGGTGCGTTTAGTGAGGGATGGGAGAGTAATTTCACGGCGCACGTCTTCCGAGCGGTTTCGTACCACGTAAGTGGATAATACCCAGTTTAACAGCGACCTGGCATTACTACAGCGCGGATTTTCTTGGAAAAGCTTTCCGGCCTGACCCCAGATATGATCAAAATTAAACGGAGGTATTTTCAAGTAACCATGGACATAATATGTCAATGCATTAGTGCTGAGAGTGGCATGTATACCACGGAAGTAGGTACGGGGAAACCGAGTTTGGCTTGGACAATCTCCCACCGGATCCAACACAAGGGAATCTGGAGCTAGGTAAAGCCAGCGTCGTTCCGACTGTAACACGTTAATAATTTTCGAATACTGGAAGTATCTAATATATGTATCATCCTTTACGATGACACGTTTCCAAAGGATTCTGTAAATATTGGGTATGCCATTACTACTGACATGTAAACTCTTTGATATCGGCTTACGAGAAGTTGCGTCGGAGGAACACTTGCGAATTTCATCCGAATAATCTATTGGAATGATGAATTTGCATCACATTATCCATGGGAATTCAGGAAAAAAATAGAACAATACAAGTGGTTAGAGACACGGACAATATATTACATGATACCGGGTACAACAATATTTTGCACGGTACACAATAATGATAGACTGGGGCACACTAAGCCTGGAGTTGTATAATTATGGGTCACCTACCGAATTTCCAAGGGTACCTCTCGTGGAGAATATTGAGGCGTGGGGTACTAATAAATACCAAATCGCTCTCTGCTAATACAGTGATTGAAGGTTCAGATCTACTCCGGACCGTAACGTACTTCAGGGTACCAGGGGCCATGTGTTTATTAATCTCCGATAGCCACGCATTAATGGAAGACCGAGGTAAAACAACTAAAGTGGCGCGACTCGGTTGAGTGGGCATCGGGGGACGCGGGTAATAACGGTGACAAGACATCGGAATAGCTTTATCTAGTCGCTTCCAGTTTTTTGGGTCTTGGCAGGAAATCGATGGAAGAACGGCTTTAAATTTCGGGAGATCAGGAGAAGCCTCGGGGAACAATACCACATCCTGGTAATGTTGTTCTACACTATCAGTTATTGGTCGATCGGGATTTTTAAAGTAGGATTCCGTGAATTCACGATCCTCAATGTATCTAATACCCGAAAACCGCATTAATTGCTGAAGGTCAGGAGGTAGAATGCCTCCCAATGCTTTTCTTGCGATGCATGGCTGGTGAACAACTTCTCGCAATGCCAAGTAACGTAAAGGTGCCACAATGCCTTTACCGGGAAGGAAACAGGGTTCTGCCTTAATCATTTCATCATCATCATCGAATTCGACAACATCATCTGACTCACCATTACGTTTAGGGTTTCGAACAGGATAGCTGTATGGTGGCAAAAGTGTATGGTCCAGGTATTTCTGGTAAGTCAAACAACATACCGCTTTAGTGAAAGGCACGTCAAGAGCCGTAGGACAGGCCGGCTGGTCCTTGGTGAGTAAAATAAGGGCCAGGAACTCCAGAATTTTACCCGTGCGAGAATCTTCGGCTAATATCCCACCACGAGTGCGTACGGCGGTAGTGTCTTCGAATGTTTCCATACCATCCGGCAGAAGGTTGACAACCGGTGAGTAGTGGTGTTTGCCACAGTTGTAGGGACAGGCAATGGGCTCCGACTGCAGCTCCGGTGGATACGTGTCCAAGGGTAACTCTCCAAGTGTCGGCATGTAATCTGGAGGGTAGAGTTCCTGGTGCAGCATTTGAGCGACCGCGGCACGTTGGTATTGGTAAAGTGGGGTTACCATGCCTTTGATGAGTCCACTATCACGCAGTGGGGCAAAGAGGTCGTCATAAAGACCCAATGGGTCAACCCTGTCCACCAAAGGAGAGGGAAGGTTAACCATATGGTCATAGATAATCTCCTCATCTCTTGCCATGGTGGCTGTTAATCGGCGACGGTGGTGAACAAGAATATGTTCGCAAGTGGAATTACCCAAAAAAGATCACAATAGCAAATAAGTATATCCTAAGAAAGCAAGTGAATGCCCCAAGGAAGTAAAGCAAGTGGTGCCAGACTAGGTGAACGAGAGTGGTAAGGATGGAAAAGGAGAGGAGAGGTTGGCTAGATATATATATATATATATTAGTGCTAGTAGGAATCCCTACGCCTAGTAATGCATCGAAATGGGTGATTTTTTTTGACTATATAGAGATTCGGAGCTAAAAATGTACCAACAATGACATGACCAATAAGATGTTGTGAGAGACCCATTCAACTTCGGCGGATTTTTCACTATATAGTTGAAAAAAAAGCTACCCAAATGTGCTATTGGACTGCGCACATTTGGAATTCACGCCGGTGATGGCTATGCAATTGCTCTAGAATTGCAGTTAGTTATTCGCAAGCGGCTTGGACAGAATATAATGATCGCCGCCTACCGGTTTCAGTTACCAAAATATCGTAATATCCGCAGTGAATTGATGCGAAATGATAGGAGAAGAAGGTTACCATACTTCTTTCAGGCTGTAATCTGATAATTAATGCAGCATACCGGATAATCGCCTGTTGCCCTTGGCTGGAGAGAGAATACGGGTGACCATTTTCAACCGTATAGCAAAATGGAGAACATAAAAAACCCCCCATTTCGCTCGGGTGGATATTTTCAGTTCAAGGGTTGGGAATGAATCACCCATATAGGTGGTTTATGCGAATGAAATTTCAAAACGATCAACGCTGGCTTGAATGTTAAAGCAAGCCCAACCTGATGTACCTGGGATAATGGCTCAACAATCGCAGGTGTGGCCACTCACTGGCGTTGAACCTCTCCCCTTATCTCGTTAGATTTCATGTAGCACAGCCCACCAGCCTACTCAGAAGGTGGCGGATATATGTTCTTCTCACACCACCCAGATTCTGTCGCTTCAATGGTGCTCTTGATCGGCGCGTATTCATGTGTTATTTTTTGTCACCGAGGACTTTAGTTTTAGCAACCATTGGTATAACCGATGAATTGATGCCCATGAGAACAGGTTAGCTCCGACTTTGTCATTGATTTAGTGAAAATTCCAAGTCGTATTATTTATTGCTAGTAATCTATTACAAATGATTTTACTGTTTTTTTTTTTAAAAAAAAAAAGTATCTTAATCCCCACAGTGCCGGATTGTGTTCAAATTCCACCAGCTTGTCCATCTGGTTAGTTGGTAAGACCCCAGTGGCGGATAGCCTGAGGACAATCCTGGTAGGCACGTACGGCATCCTCTACCTGAACTGCGTCCAATACCAGTTGCACCATAGTATATTCTTTGGGACAATGAACCGAGGCCAATCGGGCGGAAGCAGCGTGGGTTACCGCAGTAGTGGTAGCCCCCAAGTTGGCCTCATTAAAAGATCCCGATGCGCTCTCCGCAGGACGAATCAATTCCAGTGTTAACAAATGCTCAAATGCCTTGAGTGCTACGCCCTTTTTGTAGTGTTTCATACCGCTACGAATCACATCCCGTGAGCAGGTCATGAACGCCTTGTACTCGTTGTATACTATTTCAAAGTTGAACTTTGTCATGTCCTGGTCTAATAAATGTTTCATGGCAATAATTAAACATAGTTCCAGCAACGAAATTTCTGAATGACCCAATAAATACAGAAGGAGCATAATATACGGTTAAAAATGGGAAAAAATAGAATTAGTCAATGATTTATCGTTACCGTTTGGACCCGCTTTGTAAAGGTAGATGTCTCAATACACAAGCTAAATTCGATATGGGCAAGTTTTAGATTACCAAGGGAAAAATATCCGGTATCGATGCTTTACATTTCCTTGATACGGTTAAGCGTATCTATGTCATCATCCCCCTACCTCTGTCAAACAAGGGTTAAAATTTACGTACCTTTGATCAGCTCCACTTTGCTGTCCAGGAGTTGTTTTTGGATTGAGGCATGGGCTTTGGTAAACGTGAAAAATGGGCGGTTCGTGGACAGGCTAAAAGCAAAGGATAACTGCGATATTATCAACTCATGGAACAACGTACCAAGTCAGATTTCCTGTTAGCCTGGTGCTGTCCATATGCGAAAGTGGTATATAATCGGTGCGTGGTGAAATTGAAAAAGTTAATCGCTCTCAATATTTGCGTTAGGTTGCTGTCCCCCTCCCCATCGGCAACTGCCAACCCCAAGACATTCACTATACTGTGGAACTTACCAAGAGACGGTACAAACTACGCACGTCCCGTAAAATGTCGTAGTGTCGTCGTAGCAATTGCTGAAACGAGGGGTTATCAAAAAGGGACTAACGCGGCGAATGTAGCAAAACAAAGACGAATGCAAAGAGTAACGGACAAACCAATAGGTGAGTAGACGGATTATTGGACATGTGCTAGAACCTGGACTCGATATGTCAAGCGTACTACCCATTGCAGTACTCCCCGTAAAAGAGTATAATTTACTTACCTGGACATGTTCGTTGAACACCCGGCGATATTCCAAGCAGGCGTTGGAAAAGGCTGGAGAATTTTCCAATTGTACCACCAGGGCGTTCTGAGCAATACTGGTAAAGGTTTTAAAGTCACTGGGTGGATAAACGGAAATTTGCCGATGGGAAAACCGACTCTTTACACGTTTTTCCAACAATTCCACGGCGTCCAATCGCGCTGTAATACCAATGACTAGCACCGGCAACTGGTGACTTTGCACTACGTCAAACAATGTGTACAGTAGGGTTTGTTTGGGGTGTTGGCTGAATAGGTCGAATTCATCTAAAATAAACACTATGGGGTTTTCTTTTCGACCACCCTTCTTCAGAAAAGACAAGAGATAAAACAATGTTTCGGAAAACGTCCGTTTGGGAGGAGGGGTGGATTTTGGGACGGTCGGAATAGGTTTCTTTTGGCGGATAGACCGAGTGCGACGTATAGGACGTTTTGTATTTGTCGCTGGCGGATTATCTTCCTCTTTGTTTTCCGATTCGGATTCGGGTTCAGGATCGGAGTGGTCTTCGTCGGAAACCTGGTGGTCAAGATCCAACGCTTTTAATTGTTGGTCTGATATGACATTTCTGTCGAGTTGTTGAGCAATCTCACGGAGGGCGGCCCGATCGTCAGTATGAATAACGCCGTTCAGTTGGATGACGTGGAAATGGGGTTGTTGAAGACGAAGGGAGTCCAGAGCCCGAGAAACGATGGTCGATTTACCGGTTCCGCGTTGCCCTACAACCAATACGGAGTTACTTTCTCCTTCTACTATGGATTTCTCCACAACATTGTATAGCTTACTATAGTGAGATTTCGATATATATTTAAAAAAATGGGCATAAATTAAATATGAAAAAGATATTAGCGTCACCGCTGCAGTCCCAAAAAGCATCCTTGATGCGTCTGAGGGATATATCATACCTTGTCATAGTGAGAACAGCCTCGTATAGAATCTGTCGCCATGTTTATTTTTTTTAGCAACAGGAAATACTCTACGGGGTCAGTCGTCTGTTGAAACCAACCCCTTTTAACCCGTAACACAAGGCAGAACCAAACTGTTATACTCACTTGTACGGCTCGTCAAGCCCTAATAACTCCCTGGGAGGGGTTCGCTCACTCAAGACGTTGACAATCTCCCGTCGGACTTCCCGCACCCAATTCGCACCCTTGCCTCTAGGAAACGACCACTGTGCTTCATCAATGCCTTCACCTCTGCCGGGATTCCTCTCCAGCACCGGTACGTCAATTTCCATCAGCATGGCTAAACAGGATAGGTTCAAAAAAATATTAGCAATAGGGCGACTAGGAATAAAAAAATTAAATAGCGGAAACGAAAACAGAGGGAAATAAGGGTAGACACACGGGTACACGGGTTGAGTGTTGTTCGAAGGAGCAATTCACAACAAACCATGCCAACCTACCGCTTGTGTTAGGAAACCACGTGGGGCTGAGTTTTGATATTCGTTTACAAGAAATACTGGTTGGGTTACGATGTACATTATGGCTCGATCGGTTCACATGTCGAGCAAAGTGTAATTCATCATTGACCTTGGTTAATTTTTTGTTATTCCTTCATGTTTTAAACAAGATTTTTTTTTTTTATTTTTTTACGAGTGCTGGTATCGTTGTTACTGCATTATTGATTACAAAGTAACTAGAGTTGAGCTGATGGGGTACTAGTTTGTGACATTACGACGTTTGCTGTAAATTACTCAACTCAAGCGAGTACCCCTCCCTCTCACACTTTCAGCCGGTACAAAGGATTTGGGACCGTACAACGCGACAATTCCCAGTCTACCAGCTCTCCGTGTTTCGGTTGATAGTGGAATAATTAGGCCAATCCTTTTTTTTTCGCTCCCCTTTTTCTATGACCACCCTCATTTAGCATACTCCCTAGTGGGTTAGACTACGGAAAGGGTGAGAGTAAGACAACCCACGTCAAGTCTGCTGCAAAAATAACCCTCATAATAACACATGCCCTACACCGCTGGTCACCCATGCTATTCCGTCACAAGGAGCCAGGCCGGTCATCTTCCCATTCGTCGTTGGCTTCGACAAACGAGACTAAGGATGGACCTCGGGCCCCTCGCATCACCCGACCGTCCCCCATGCGACCCCTATACGCCACCACAGCGACCCATACCAAAAAGCGCCCGTCCGCTCCAGGTCCTACATGGTCAATGACCCTCCGGAAAAAGACCCTCGTTCTGGATCTCGATGAAACGTTGATACACGGTACATTGTCGTCCCAGTGTCGGTCCTATCACCACCCTGTAGAGATTATGGTGGAAAACGTAACCTGTCTATACTACATTTATAAACGCCCTCATGTGGATTATTTTCTCAAGAAAGTAAGCGAATGGTACAACGTGGTGGTATTTACCGCTTCGATCATGGAATACGCCGACCCCGTTATTGACTATTTAGATCCCCACCGGACTCTTATTCAACAGCGTTATTTTCGTGAAGTAAGTATTATATAACCTTGGAGTTTATCATCTGCAAGGTTAGGGGTCTGGGCATTGTGCAAGCATAAATTTTTTTTCTCGGAATATTAAACTATAACCGACCATTACTGGACATGTTAAACTACGGCTACATACCATCCCCCCACTCACACTACCTCATACTCTTCTTTTATATTTACTAACACATTTCGATAGTATCCTTTGCTTGCTTTTTTTATCATTCGGATAGTCGTGTATCCAACAGGGGTGTAATTTTCTCAAAGATCTAACCATCGTTGAGCCAGACCTGTCACACGTTTGTTTGATCGATAACTCACCCGCCTCGTACTCACTTAACCGCGAGAATGGCATACCCATTCAGGCCTGGTATAATAATGATCCGCAAGACGAGGAACTGTTGAATTTGTTGCCCTTTTTAGACGCACTTCGTTTCACCCAGGATATTCGGTCCATTCTCGGTTTTCGGTTATATACAGAGTCCCCGGATCAGTAGCGTTTAGGAGCGGGTTTACATGTGCGTGCTTATTACGCAGTGTCCACTCCGGCTGATCAAATAACCCATCCTATTAGATAGTAGAATGGGCAGTTATGATGGTTTGCAGCACCACCAAATAGCAAAAAGTAGGGCCATGACTTTTTTTTCATCCAGTTTTATCTTGTATAACATTATTATTCCGCTATTTTCTTTTGTTGGGCACACCATGAGATCACTACTACACTACGACTTTGCGTTTTTTTAATAATCTCTATAATAATTTAGGGTAAATGAACAGTTAACATGAGGCTATGAAAATGGATACATTTTATATTGTCGAGAAGGAGCGATTGAAAGTGAAGTTGGTATCGGGTCGATCAGAAATAGTATTTTGGTAAAGCAACAAAAGAAAAAGGATCATGCCTATACGATGTGAAGGTGAAAAAACCCCCCCCCCCACATTTAGGGCTTTAACCGAGGAGATGATTGTAGCCTGTGGGCTTACCGGAAAAAAAATGCACCATAGTATTTCAGATAGGTGAGGCTGGTCGTTCTATTCGTTGTTTATCTTCGACCGTGAAGCGAAGCGTACGTCAGACAGAACGTTTTCTGTGTCATGATAAACCACGTTTTTTCTGCATAGATATGATTCCCCACAGCCAGATAAACTGGCTGCCCGTACAATCACAGACATGATGATTTGTGTCGGGTTGTTTCATTTGTGATTGCATGCCCTCGTTTTATGTTGTTTCGAATTTGCTTTATTCTTGTACCTTTTTAGCCTACACCTTGATTTATATAAAAGGGCAGTCTTCATCTTTAGTAATTTTGTTCTTCAGCTTGTAACTCAATTATATCCTTTATCCTGGAGTACAAAATAAAAACTTGTCAAAATTATTGCATTGGTTTGTTCCCTTGGGCACCTGGTCGCTCCCTAGTCCACTGTTACAGCGTACCAGTAGCCCATTCGTCCTTCCGTCTAAAGAAATGTTCAACATGCGAACAAAAAAA
>JAOPJG010000407.1:0-25370 GCA_027478255.1 Dispira simplex | reverse complement strand
CCCGTAAACAGAGCTTACCAGGCGTTGGGGAGTATGTACAAGAGAGTGGGAAAAAAAACAAGTGAACAGAGTCGACGGACTATAGCGTTCCAAAAATAACAATGACAGTAAAAAAAACGCAACAATAGAAATGAAGCACAGAAATAGGTGAGAATATAGAAACTCGAATATAGGGAATAAAAGGATAGCCATATACAACAAACAGTGTGGGGATGACACAATGGGAAACAACAGGATAATTGCTGACCACCGTAAATATTGCTGTATTATTTTATTCCTACACAATTGAATCCGTTCACAGGGAAAGACAGGGACGTAGGATATATCCACGTGACCCTTTAATTTCGAGTGGAACGAGCTCGGAGCGGTCTGGCCAATGGAAATACTGTGCCAATCAACGGCACCCACAAAGAAAGGGCAACACGTGGAAATTGGGCCCACGGTTTATTTACCACAACAAAAAGGAAGCGACATACTGAAGGATTGAGGGATTTGAACAGGCAGTGAAGTAATTGGCTCTTGAAAAAAAGATGAAAAAAAAATAATCTTGGAATAGATATATCTGGTTCCACAGTCTGTTGGTTTTATGTAGATAATTTGGCTGATCATAACAACGTTTGTCCAAAGTACCAAAATGCCCTGAAAAATCCAACCATAGTAAAATTGGGAGACGTTCATCGTGCTTTCGACTTGCGCGTGAAATCAGAGTTACACAGCCATTGGAGTTCCTACGACCTATCAGCCCTTCTCCATTCGATTTCTTTATTTCATTTTCGTGCTGTAAAGACCTGTTAATCCGACTGCATATTCGTTGCGTAATGTCATCAGGTAAAACCGTAAAGCAACATGACATTATACAGCCAAATCACCCCACGAATACTTATTAACCACAAAAATACAAGTTAAAATATTTTATAACGACACCAGCGAATGCATAAATATCTTCAATTGTACAGGGTAGCCATGAATAACAAAATTGCGCGGGTAAACCATGTCTGGAAAAAAAATCAACGCTTACATCACAAGCTACAAATTAGCTTGTGATTTTTTTTTCTTAACAATGTCCATAGCCAGCCCACTAGCGATGATTGTTTTGGGTTTGGTTGGATTTGGTAAATGAATTGGGTTGTGGACGACGAGAGGGAATAAACAAATTGGGTCGTTTACGCACTTGTTCCGTAGCTGGTACCTTGTTATGAGGGTAGTTAATACCTCCACCAGCCGACGGGGCCAGGGAAGGCCGAGGACGCGTAGGAATCGGGGTCAATCGAGGATCAGCCGGTAAATCCGTACGAGATCCCGGTTGACGGGTGGGATGGGCTGAGTAAGAAGCAGAGTGGCGATGGGTTCCCTGTAGTGGAGGGCGGTCGGATACATTAGCTGACGAATAAGTCGGACGTCGTTCTGTTGAAACGGACCGAGTTGGAGCGGGCGGTTGACGGTTCATATTGCAACCTGAGTCGACGATATTCCTAGGAACCGACTGTTGCCGTTGGCCGTTTAAGTTTGAGTTGTATGTTAAGACACGGGATTGTTTCCTTGCCGGTTCACCTTCCATGCTCTGACATGTATCTGCCGGCCGTTTGCCGTTTTGTGACGTCACTGATGTGTTGGAATTACCCTGTGATCGAGCTGGAGGCCGTGGGTTTACCAGACCATTGGTATTCGCTTTACCCACATTGGCAGACCGCGCCGAATTGGTCATTCCCGTGTGGGATATCGGCGTGGGTGGGGAATGCACAACATCACCAGCCTTTGCCTCTTCCTTTAAATCACCGACATAAGTCGAAATATTGTCTTCCAACCCTTGCATCAACTGACCGATCTTAACCCCGTGTAACTTCTCGGTAACAACGTCTATCGAAGGGTAATTCAACTGCGGACACGTTTCCAATGCCGAATTCGCTGTCGAAGAAGACTTTTGGATCTTGTGTGGGTTACTCGGTTTAGCTGAGGAGGACTTTCGGTACTGAGTTAGCGCACTCAACCCTTCACCCGTTTCCTTGGTTAACAAATTATGGGGTGGTTCGGCATTTTTCCGACTGAGCGTACTTCCAAACAACGGGTTTTTACACCGCATTAACGCGTTGCGACGTTTGGAATCCCGAATGAGTAACCTCCACATGGGATGTAGCTCCAGAAAATCGGCATTGCCAAACACAAACATTGACTTACGGGCTCGGGTGAGCGCCACGTTCATCCGCCGCATATCCGACAAAAACCCTATATTGGAGCCCTTGTCGGAAGCCCTCACGCATGAGAAAATAATAATGTCCTTTTCTTGACCTTGGAACCCATCCACCGTGTTAAACTGAATGGCCTCCAGAACGGCGGACCCAAACACCTTGCGAAATTCCTGCTTGAGTACATAGAGTTGTTGTCTATAAGGCGTGATAATCCCGATCCGTTGGTAGAAATTAATCTTCTCACACGATTTACACAAATTCTGGATGAACTGGATAATGAGACCCACCTCCTCCATATTATACACCGATTTACTACGCCCTAGACGCTCTCGACCTTGGTGAACATCCAGGAAAAGAAAGGGCGGAAATGAATCACGAATATCGTGCCAGGGGGCCCGTTGTTTTTCCGCCATACCTGGTCCGTCCTGGAGTTGCCCATCGTAAAAGAGTCGACTGGGGAAAACGCTAATCTCTGGGTGCATCCGGTACTGAATACTGAGTAAATTCACCGCCTTGGGGTTGGCCTTTTGCAGTCTAACAAACAAACTCTGGTCGTACCGATACTTGGCGGCCTCCACCGACAGCACCGTTGGTGGCAATTGGTTGGGATCACCCACCAGGATACATCGTCGACATTGATACCGCAAAGGAATTAAACAACTTATTTCCACGGCTTGAGCCGCTTCGTCAATCACCACCGTGTCAAACTGACAGCCGATCCCGTTTAACAGTTCATGTCCACTGCCTGATAATGTACAACAGAGAATATCCGCCCGCTTCAGAATATTGGCCCGGATACGACGTCGGTCGGATTCGATACCCCGCTGGAGTAAAATTTGACGTTCTTGTTCCACCTCGCATTCCTGGGTGACGCTCCATTGTCGTTTTTTCACAGCGCCGAGCTCCACTTCCAACCTGTCCAACTGGCTAATATCCACTTGGTCCTGCCGATGGATATCGTTCAATGCTCGTTGTAAAGCTTCCCGTTCCCCCGCCAACTTACGCAAAGTAGCTTGGCTACTTTTATGTCGTTTCACCGATTGTTCCAACAGGGTCTTGGTCGATGCCGGATTTTCACCCAAGTGAATATCGTCCCCGTCCACAATGGCCGACTTTCCCAACCGATCCACTTCGGTGTCCACCAAATAATCCAACGATACCCGTTTGACAGCCGCACTAATACTATCGGAAACACCCACCCGAACCACCCGTGGATACATTAGTACACCCTGAGCGTTCATCACCCCTTCCATCAACCGATGTACCAGTTCGTCCACTGCGGCGTTACTCGGCCCACACAGCATCAGCTTTTTGGATCCGTCATCACTTCCACCCGATTTTTTAATTTTATGATCCGAAATATGACCATTGGTGCTGGTATAGGTATTGGCAAAAGGTTGGAATTCATCCTGGGTCGACAAAAAGGCCCCCACCAGGCCTAGAATAGTCCGAGTTTTACCCGTTCCAGGAGGACCCTGAATCAATGAAAACCCTCGAGTGCGTTGAGTAGCCGTGATAATCGCTTCGGCCTGTGGGGGATTCACCCCATAGGTTTTAATATAGGCCTTAATTTCAACGGGATTAATTTTCGGTAGAGGTGCCACGCGTGCCCTTAGGATATCTTCCGTTAGGTGGTAATTACCAATATTGTACAAACCCAAATACTCCCGCTGCACCGTAGTTAAACTGGTGAGTCGCCACAGACACCATTGGGAGCCCTGAAATATTCGGCTGAGAATAGGCCCTGTATGTTCATTAAACCAAGTGACCACTGTCACTTCGGCGTGATCTTTTTGGTAGACCAGGTTGTGTACTTTGACGAACATGGTGTCAAACTGGGGTCGGATCTGAGCTAGCCGGATGGTATTCACGGTCGATTTCCTAGAAACGGGGTCGTCGGGTCCCCGACAGTTGGACATGACCAGCAGATCGAGATCCATCCACCCTTTACTGTCGGCGAGACTCACCTCCAGAGTAATACGGCGTTGGTTCCCTTTGACTTCCAATCGAAGTAATACCCCCACCACTCCCATCACATCTGCCACTTCTTCCTTGGCCCGTTGTAACCCTTGCCAACATTCCATCAACAGCAGCGGTTCAAACACCCGAGCGTACTCGACCGCCGAAGAAAACTTGTCCTGGACCGACTGACAGGACGTCGGTATTCCCATATCCGGAGGGAATTTGGGAAAGGGTTCGGTATTATTATACGACCAGTGTAAAATCACCCGATGTAACCGAGTCACGTCTAATTTAAATACGTGCTTATCAACAGCCCGACCCTCTTCGCCCGAAGCCCTAGTTGGGCCACTGGTTTCGGAAATTCCGGGTTTAACCTGGTTGACAAATGGCAAGTCAATAAGTTTGATCCGACGACGAACCTCTGGTTCCTTTTTTATTGGCCGTTTGGCCAATGTTTGCGACCTACTATGATTCGAACGCATCAACTCGTCACCAGTTTTTTCTCCCGATAAATCTTGAGCGAGTTCAAAAATACCGTGCCTCTCGTTCGCCAAAGCACTGGTATCGCATTCACTGTCACTAGACGGTTCGTTAATAACAGTAACAACTCTCCTTCCAGTGGTTAGTCGTGGAGGTACCCTCAAAGGTTTGACAGGATACGTGGTAGACGACGGTGTACGGGTTGGTTTTTGTATAGGCGGCAATTTCCATTTGCTGGTCATGAGTTTCTTTTCAGTGACGAAATCCCGTCGTAATTTCTCCAGCAATGACTGGGGTTTCTTGTTAAACTTGTTGAACTCTGATCGTCCTGATCCCCCCGACGAACGAGGTTTGTAGGTGCTAGCCGACATTGTCACGTGTACAGCGTTGGGGAAGATGGGTGGGAACGACGTCGCTAATGACGAATTCACCGCAGACTTGGAAACCACGGTTGGCTTGGGGGTGAGATATTTCCATGACCGATCTGGTTTCTGCAGGGCCTGACCGAAAAAGGAGGTAGTAGATGTACGTTGGGTAGACTCTTGTGTACCCGTAGTATTTCGCCCCATCGTAGTAGAAGTTCTATACACAGTATGCGAGTACGGGTACGAATCAATATCAGTTGAGGAAGCCAAAGGGGTACTCAATGTGATAGTACGTTTCTGGACAGGTAACTTCACCGATGATGGTACACCAGTGGGTGGCTTACCTTGTACCAAGGCGGTCTGGACCACAGAGGAAGGAGGTTGGGATACCTGGCCTCCTGCTGGTTGAGTAGATGGTCGACGAGCCGGAACTATCTGATCCGTCCCTGGTGGCCGACGTTCGGCACTTATGTCAACGTTAGATCGAGGCGATGACAACTCTTTGGGTGGTGAACGAACAGCCGATCTAGAACCCGTATCAGACACCACGCTCTTTGCGATAATAGGAGTACTCGACGGAAGTTGTTCGGTAGTAGGAGACATGGTCACCGGCAACACCACAGTCTTGTCCGCAGTGATGGCCGACTCGGGAGTGGGTTGAGGTATAGTGGGGTCCAAAATATCCCACACGGAAGACAGTAAATGATCCTCTATGCCACCGTCGTCAAATGTGACACTATCAAAGGCCTGTAAAAATGTGGAAGCGTCAGTGGTAATGGGCCCGTCGCGATCAATTTCAATCTGAATGGGGTTCGTTGGGGCCTCCCCATTTATGACTTCGAGAGTAGCCAAAGAAGATTCGGAAGGCGAAGAAGACAGAATAATCACCTCTGGAGACTCTTCCCTATTGTTTTCAAGGCCAGTTTCCGTCGGAATGCCCTCGGTGGCAGTGGGAAGTACTTTACCCCGCATATCTAGCTTGAGTTCCTCCGTGATAGGATATTGCAAAGTGTCCAAAAACTGGGCCAGCCATTGCTGCATAGTATCCAGTTGATTGGACGTCAAGTAATTTTGGTGATCCGGATCCGATAAGGCCGTCTTGACCAAGGTACCTAACAGGTCATGATTCCACTGGTATACAGCGGCCACCCCTGCCGCCGTGTATAACATGGAACTCTCGTCCAATTTAGTCGCGGACGAACACAGCGGTAGGGACAATCCCTTGTGAGTCAACCAGACAGGAAATAGTAAAATTTCCCCCAAACTAGCAAACACGGCCTGGCGGAGTTTTTCATCATTGACAAAAATCCACGTGGTAGATAATTGTAAACAGCGCTCCAATAACGACGAAAGTTCCCGATGGAAGTCTACTTGACGGAAATGCGACGACAAGGTACACAAAAACGTGAGGAACGGACCCAAAAATCCCCGAATTATGACAAACACCTTGGTCATGGTCCTTACCACCCGATCTAAATCCCGCCCTTCGGCCCAGGTAAACCCCTGATTGATCATAAAATTCGCAAGGTGGAGCACCCGTAACCACATTGAGGGCAACCCTTCTATCACGGTGGTCAAGTTCCATGAGATGTTATCGGCCTCGGCACCCAGTTGGAGCCGTTGTTTTACTACAGAGGCAATCACCAAAGTTCCCATAGTCACCACCCGGAGTAGACGGGGTGCCAAGACCACCTGATACCAGCCCTTGGAGGCGTCTATTTCATAGTCGTTCATAAGGACCCCTAGGCAATACAGGGTATCTTCGGGGGAATGCGTCACCAGTAGAGACAAAGGAGACATTTCCTCATTAAACAAGGGAAGTCGGGAAATTTCCTCGGGAAGGGGATGAGACCGTTCAGGAATGAACGCAGGTAACCATTCTAACAACGACAGCCGTAAAGGTGCACTGGCAGATAAAAACATCCGCAGCAATGCCAGAATTCCAGGAACGGAAAATAAGTCCGTAAAGAGGGCCTCCGCTTTAGTCTCTTCCGAATACAACATCTTCCCTTCGTCCACTGGTTCCTGTTTAACCACGGGCAAGGGTTTGGTCATACGTTTTAGAAACTCTGCAGCGGTATGAGGCACGTTGACCAGGATGGATTGCAGACGTAAACAATGTGCCATGACCTGCTCCTGGATGGGATCACTCGTGTTAGTGGCTGTCAAGGCCAATCGTAACGCGTCCAACAGCGCCGGGTAATCCCGCCATACCACATCTGCCACGGCGTAAAATACGCGAAGTAACAATGCGTGAGGTAGAGATTGATTCAAACTCGCCATCCACACATCCCCGGCCACGCAACTTTGCGGATTGGAAAGAAGGTAGTGGCTTTGGGCCAACGCCTGAGTCAAGGAAGCACCGGAGTTTGAATCGGGAACATGACCATCCACGGGAATACCCGCCTGCACCAAAGCCTGTAATACAGCGTCGGTAAACCCATGCACCACAGTCCTATCATGTTGCAGCACTACTTCCAACATTTGTAACGCCGATGCTAATGTGGTCGGTTCTCTAGCCAGCCGCTCCGCCGTGTTCACTAATTGGGAACCCTGCGCAAGTACCCATGACAGATGAACGGGTTCCAGAGGTTTTTGGGCAGATTTTGGGTCGTCTTTACCTACGGCGGCATCCAGTCCCGATGAGAGGTCAGAGAACTGCGAATAATACTGAATCATGGTATTCACCAACACCTGCGCACAACACCTGCGCAATTCCTCCGAGTACTGGGAGGTCGGTTGGCACCAGTCGTTCAAACGACCGGTAAGTAAATCCCATGCCTGGACGTTACCTGGGGAAGGTGTAGATATACTCTTGGTAAAAGGGTGCACCCATTTCAACAGACGCTTTAACTTGGCCTGGGGTTTATCCCATCCTCCAAAGGGTGGTTGGTCAACAAGTGAGGGATTCTTTAATAAAGTCAAGACCACCAATTGATGGGTAATCAACTGTACCACTTGATGAGGTTGGTTGGCCCGACTCAGGCGTTTGGATAGTCGATCGTAGGTTGTGAGCCCTTCGGGCAAGGTTTGGGGTAGAGATTCCCAAAATTGGGACCCATAAACCTCCATCAGGGTAGCGATTAAATCTAACCCTTCCACAAACACAACGGCCGAATCCGACGCAAGGGCTGACAGGATCACAAGGGGCATACGGGGTACCAAGGGTATAACGTGCTGGGATATGATTGCCGGGGTCAACCGCTGTAGGACAGCAGTTAACAGCCGGAGTTGGTGACTGCCTTTGGGTGACAAACGATACGCCAATGACTGACCGCCATTTTCTACTACGTGAGTAGAAGTTTCTTTTTCGTAATTTTGCACCGTACTGTGAATCAATGATGTAATGGTAGTTGAAAAGAATGGCCAAGCCTCAATATTCACGGACACAGGTACTCGCTCGATGGCCCTATGGGCCCAGTTACGAATCTCACACCACGGATGGTCCAACAAAATAAACAATGTCGGCTTCAGCTGGTCGCCGGCTTCCACGGTATGGTGGGCCAAAATGGTGGTAAAAAGGAGACTAAAGAGCGTGCTCACTACAGAATGATTTAAACAAAGTGGATTCTGCAACACTTCATAGATAAAAACCAGTATTTCATTCGAACACCCCGCGACCATAGGCGGTAAAGTATCCTTAATGTCGGCTTCCTTCAAACACAACGGCATTGGAAAAGTGATAGTGTCCATGGCTACCGCTTTAAAAGGCACGCCTTCCTTAATGGCCTGCTGGTTGGGAAATTGTAAAGCCGCAGGCATATTTTCCTCGGTAAACAACTCCATTTGCAAACACTGGTCTAACCCTATACGCCACAGCCGACTAAGGTCCCAGTGGAACATTGTCCTAAAGAACAAGTCAACGGCGACGGGGTCGTAAAAATGTAGACATTGCTGACGGTATTCGAATTTACCCCGGGTGTAAGCGTCGATACAGGCGGTACACTTTTGGAGTTGGGCGGCCAACCGTCGGGTAAATGAAGTGACACTCGTCAAACTCTTACCGGGTAGGGAAAACAAGTGCAGTAACTGAGTAACCATTGGGTAGAGTTTTGGATTACACCACCAACAAGTTTCCTGACTGACCTGACCGGTTAGAAAGTAACGCAGACCCACCTGCAGAAATTCGTGGAGAGTTTTCAAACGCTGCTCTGATGTCTCCGAGGATGCGGTCGTCGGGAGCAGTGCGGGTAAAAGGGTAGCCAAACGGTTGTAATCAGCATCCTGACTTGTGGTTCCCATACTCGTCTGGCAGTGAGTGACGGGGGTATAGTGAATAAAGTGAAAATCGTATTAAACGCAGGGCGCTTTCTTCGGAAATTAAAGAACATGTGGGAAGGTATTAGACCTGCTCCCGTGCTTAAACGTGCTGAGGTGTGTGAGCTCGTGCGTGTGAAGTCGAGGGAGGGAGTGACGAGTGGAGATTGCTAGAGATGAAGACTAATGCTAGTGGAAAATGTGAAAACTGCGGTAGCCATTAAGAATTTTGTAAGCGGTAAAATGAGACGGTCGCGAGTGAAAAAGATAACAAACTGTTGTTTTCGTTTTATGAAGAAAAAAAAACAAAGTAGCGTAACGCAAATTGTTTACTAGTTGTGTATAGACATGAAAGAAATGGCAAGGTCGAACATAAATCTGTATAATGTTTTTTTAGTGTAAACAATAATAGCCAGTGCCCCGGGTTCGTTATTTATTTTTATGCTCTGCTTTTTTGGGTAGGTATTGGAACAGGAATGGGAGATTAATCGATTGACGGAGGGGTTGTCTTTTGTAGCGGAGCCATAATGCCTGAATATAGTCTAACCTACGTTTTGCCTAATGAGGAATAGGGTGAACACGATGGACTTCATCCACGAAGGAAAAAGAAACAAAAAAATTCAACAAAGCGAGATAATATAATCAGTGCTTGAAACCGGTGCATAGAGTCATCGGATGGAACTTCTATTATTTAAAACTTAGCGGTGGTCCCTCTATTGATTTAAATTGGTTGAATTTAATGTTTTTTCTCCCAATGTCGATTTTTTTTTTGATTAAAAGGTGGTGTCGGTAATAATCAAGCTTCCATCGGTGAAACCAATTGCGATTTTGGGTGCTTGATTGAATTAGCTTCAAATTATGTTTTTCTGACGTCAGTATTTCTGATGAATTTATATTAATATTTAAACCCCGTTAAATGACGCCGGTGTTTAGGGGGTTTGGAGTCCTTGCCATATTAAGGACATAGTTTTCAGAATACTTTTCATTGTTGTTTTCTTTTATTATATCCCCGTGTATTCACTTCTTTTTTTTACAAATCATTACTAATGTATTGGCTATGCAGCAGTCAAATGTATAAACAAAAAGAGGGGTCGCTCTGCACTGTGGTCAATGGACCATTGTTTATCAGAGCATGAGGCAAAAACATGGCCACAGGGTCCCTTTCCCAGTCCTAGTTCGGGCACTGGGGGGGGGGACCGCATCCTTCCCCGTCATTCACCGTTGCCTCTGAATTCAAACTTGTTCGTCTTTAAAGTCGTCAGCTGCGAAGCTGTGTGCTCTTTCTTACCTTTTTTTTTCTTTTCTATTTCCGTTTTACAAGGGAGGTAGAAAGTGACCTGTAAAGAACCACTTTTTTTTTGTTGGGTCCATCAGGTCACGACGCTTGTCCAGTCAGGGAAAGGAGTTTTAAACTGGCTCGGCTCACCGTATTCCTTTGTCAGAGTACCCATTACTGCTTTTGTTGTATTATTATTCTCTCCTTTCTTTTTCTCCGTATTGTCTTTTGTCCATCCTGTCTTTGTGTTTCTATTATTACATCGACTATCGCTTTGTATGGCTTCGTCCACCGCATATTCATCCGACGGGTCGTCCATCTCTGGGGAAACAACTCCTAGTCCTCAGCGTACGCTTGGACAGTCTACCTCCCCCAGCATGGCTGGCATAACCTCTTTGTCACCAGATGCAAAACTACCGTCTATGGTGCACACCTCACCACCCCTTCCCACGACACTCCATTCGACTAGACTTCCCCAGGAACTGTCCCTGCCTCAAATGCTCGATAACTTTAACTGCGGAGCGCAAAAGGTCAAGCTGTGGTTGGAAGCGGCCAGGGTGTACCTAGACTCGATGGACGTACGCCAGGCTAACCAGTGCCAAAGGGAATGTCAAGAATTCGAAGTCATGGTCAAAGATTTTACCCCTACCGTTGAGTTACTCTGTAACCTGGGCGATAACATACGGCTGCGTATTACCAAAATCCAAGGCAGTTTACCCGACGACGAACAACGACTCCGAAACGACCAGGCCTACCAGGCACAGACTTGCCTAAAAGATATCCTAACGGATTGGCGTACGGTGAATCAGCGATTCGGGGCCATCCAAAGGCAGTGGCTGGAACTACAGTATAAAGACCAATTGTTGGGTGCCATTCAACAGTTACAAACCGATTTGCGACAGTCGGTGGGAAGTGTACAAACGTTTGCCCGCCAATGGGCCAGTAGCCATAGTCCCACCGATGACGGTTCCCCACAGCACCCGGTGGTGAATCGGGCCGGTGAGCTTAATTACAGTCATAATAACTCCCCAAAAGTTCAAAAACAGGAAGACCACGCATTGGCCCGATTGCACCACCAAGTGGCCTCGTTTGAACCCCGGCTTAAACAACTCAAGACCCAAGTGGCGAAATTTATTCAACTCCACGGTAAACATAGTCTGCCGTTGGATTGTCCTTATCCCAATTTTCAGGCCTCTTACGATGCCGTTCATCAGGAATGGCAGGACCTGCGACAGCATTTGGCTCAGCTAAAACGACGGGTGGTGTCGGAGCGTTGGGTATCCATTTTTGAACACTTGTCGTCGGAAATTCGGGCTGACATGGGCGAATTGGGCCACTTGGTACAGTCAATACGAGGGGACATGGTGCAAATCCAATCGGCCGCCGGTGCATCCCCAGGCGGGGCCCGCGAACAATATTCAAACCTCGAGGCCGTTCGTGGACGATTTTACTCCCAACGAACTCGGCCCATGGAAACGGTGACCAAACTGCTTCGTCATTTGGCGTCACGGTATGACCGGGAAGTTCTGAAACAGCGCGTCCCTGATTTGGTGAAGCAGTATGATAACATCCAACAGACTTGGTATGAAGTTCAGGAGGCCCTCTGTCACCTAGAAGACGAGCTGTCGCACCTCTACACTACCTTGGGCTACCCCAGTCCTACCATGGACCCAGATCCCACGGGTAACCAAAGTCCGGCAGAATCCCGTCGTTCATCCATGACTGACCATAGTGTCAATTCGCTCTCCTTGGCACTGCAACAGTACCGGTTGGACCAACCTGCCCAGGGTACACTTTCAGATAGCACCGCCGTCACCGGATCACCACCTTCCTCACCCCGGGACACCCTAGTGAGCATGGTACCCACCGACGGCAAACCCAATTCCGCGACCGGAACTTCCGATAAGCTTGGGGCACAGTCCCCGCGATTTCGTCCTGTGCCTCCTCCGCGACCCTTGACCATGCATGGTCACTGTAATCTAAGTACGGCCTCCCCGGCCACGAGTAACTTATCAGCCCTCGTACGATCGTTCTTACCTCGACCCAAAACACCCGGAGCCACAATGTTATCCTCACGGGCGATGTTGTTACCCCCAAGTGGTCGTAAATCGTTGGATGCGGGATTAGCCCTACTCAACCCGCGACCCACCTCCTCTATGGAAATACGACGTTCGAAAACACCCTCCTTCTTACCACGACCCAAAACACCCATTCGTTCCGCGGCGACATCGCCTACCCCGGGTTCAACATCCTTGCCTACCTCTTATTTAAACCAACCTTTGCCAGCTATGCCGATTTACCGCACTTCTCCGTCCACCCACCAGGTGTCGCTTGGAAAAACTAGTACCTGGGGTAACCATTCACCCCAAATTAAACCCACCATGTCTTATCGTAGTAGTGGCAATGCCCACGCCAATAAAGCACGACCCCAGACTCCGGGTGATACCCTCACCAGACACATTACAAGGGAGATGGATGCCACCTTTGTGGACGAGAATGGCTTCACCAATATGGACCTCCTTTTGCAACATTCCAAGTCCACGGAATCGCGTCCGACCAATCTCCGGTTTGGCCGTCTCGCCCATCACCCGGTCAGTAATGCACCCATTGCAGCACCGTCTCGTACTGGAATGCGTGCTCGTACCCCCCATGGTGGTGGCAGTCCTTCCTCTACTTTGGCTGGCGGTGGGACCCCTCAGCTACACCCTCCGCACTCTAGTTTGGCCCAGACTTTGGCCCAATCGACCCCCACTCGTACGAGTCGGACATCCACTGGCAATCGGGTCACCCGTGGTAGTGCATTGGGGCAAGAATCACAGCGGTCCTTTGTGACTGCAGCCACTCCCACTCCCGGTGGTCAGAGAAAACCTTCGTCGGGAGCTCCATTGCGACCCCGTAGACTCAGCGGGGCCAATGCACCACCTCCCCGGGCTAGAACCCCGGGAATGAGGGTCTCACTGCAACAATTCACCCAGCTCAATACCCAACCGTCGGACGGACGGACTTCGGCGTTAAAAGTAACCGGTGATGCGGATGTAGTGCTGACCGACTTGCCCCACTATGAACCGGTGGATCCTAATGATCCGCTGGACCGGGAAATCAGTAATATCGTTAACCGATCTCCAGTGCCGACTCCTATTTATCGAGTGGGTGAGGGTAAATATTACTTTGGGGCCCATTCGGAATCGGAATTCGGCACGGGAAAACTAGTTCTGTGCCGTTTACGACACCGAGGAATGGGAGGTGATGGTGGGGGGTCCCACTCCCCTATTAGTCCTGTAGGCGCAAGTCCCCAACGTTCGGACGCGGTGAGTCCCGTGGGGAACGGATGTTCAGTGTTGGTACGAGTAGGTGGGGGCTGGCAAGATCTAGACCTGTTTTTACTTGACTTGGGATTGGCCAATACGGCCATTGGGATGTTACCGGCTTATAGTTCGGTGAATACGAACTAGCGGTGTGAAGCTCCTTTATGGTTTCATAATCGATTCATCACTTATTTTTTTTGCGCTGTATTATGATCAGGCACCGAACAGGTGTCCGTTATTAAATTGAGCGATAAAATCGAATTCAAGCCATCACAGATTCATATAGCTCGCTTTTCTTATCCAGGCGAAGCATTTTGTGCAAAGACTTAAAAAAAAAAGGAGAGGAGTGCATGCCTCCATCTTTTTTTGGTGTGCTGCATTCAATGCTATTTGAAGCTATTTATTCCTCAAAACCATTGCACAGAATGGCATTTTGTATATTTATCAAAACACTACGCAGCGCTTATTTTATAGATTTGCAAACCGATATCCACGTTTTGCGCATGTTTTTTTTTCCCTCTCAAAGTCTTCCACAGGCCCACCATTATAACTATGCTATACGACTATGGGTGCCGTTAAGAGAGGGGACGGATCTTGGTGGCCATTCCCAATAAACCGGTTTATTTATTTATTTATATATTCTTAACCTTTATTTTCTGTAAAAGAACGGGTCATGTGGGAGTGAGTGCATTGACAAGTTTATCAACCACTCCTTCCTTGGCGAGCAGTTCTGCACTGGAAACTAGCGGTGCAGATGATGAACTAGTAGAATCGATACTCTTTTATGTTAACCAGTAGGATGGAATAAAGTAGAGAAAATGCAGCAGATTATACTGTTTTTTTTTTCAGAAGAGACCGTCAAACTAAAAGAAAAGCAACCATAAAAAAAAACAGCTTTATCGAGTTTCGGGCACTCCCACACATCATTAACAACGCCAACAATGGCCCAGGGTTCACTGTGTACCCTCGTAAAACCCACTGGGTAACACCATTTCCTCCCTACGCGTTTCCAGGTTGTTGACTCCCTTCTCCCCCTTATAAACCTTTAGCCTCCCTTCCTCACCACTTATTAAGGTACCTTTCCGATTCGTACCCACGACCCTACTTGGTTTGGTAATTACCGATTCGTCTTTGTTATCACTTCTTTCACTTCCACTCCGCCACCCGTTGTTCCTATTCTTGTGTTTAGAGGTAAGTTTATGGTTAGGGAAATTGAAAAATAATGTATTTCTATGCCAAGATATTATGGTGTAAAACCTGGCCTTATGCGAAACGAGGCAAGTCGGTAGCCGAGAGCACTTAAGAATGCGTTATTAGTGAGACCGGTTTACAGGCAAAACCAAACCGACGTAGAAATCCGGTTGAATGAATGCAGCAAGGCAATGCTTGGCAACGAACTTTGATTCACAACCCAAGATTAATAGTAGGCGGCATTTACTGGTCCTGACGCCACTCTTTAGGAAACTCATTTGGTTTAGGAATATACTTTGTGACCTCTGATTTTGAAAACAAAAAAAAATCAGCCAGGTCAAAATACTGTTCTCGTGGTGTGATTTGACTAACTCCCCCTCCCTGTCCAATGACTGTGCCATTCCTGATACTCACTACCACAGAACCAGCGTTAATCTATAGCCTTTAACCTCTTTCGCTACGGAACCCATGAACCTTGCTTTATTCTTTCCACTCACTACAGTAATCTTTCGTTCCAACTATCATTACGTTAGAAGGGCTTATTAATATCAACAGAGGGCCATTCGTCCTCATGGCGTAAGAATGGGGAACCCCATCATTTTAAAATTTCAATTTGATCGTCAGTTGCGTCGTATCTCGTTTCCTGATGCCCGAAACATCAATTACTACGAAATTGCCTACTTGATCCAAGACTTGTTCGGCATTACCGATCCACTTACCCTGTTGTATCTCAACCGCAAAGGTAAACTCAAAAGCATCAACAACCAATATGGCCTGGAACGTGCTGTTCTGGATGCGACACTTTATAGCCAACGGGCCCAGTTCAGCGATGGTAAAGTTCGGATGAAAATCGTGGTGCTTTCTTTTCCGGCATTAGTAGACAATCAGGAATCTATTCTCGCTGCAGCCACGTCTGAAGCGGGTCAAGTAGGAAAGGAATCCTCGGATAGAATACAATTGGTGGAACTTACTGGTGCTGAGGAGGGGTCCCCGGTGAGTACATCGGGAAAGGAGCTGGTGTCTGATGGAGAAGGTGGGGCTTTAGGTTCAGTCGTGGTAAGTAGATCTAGCGGTGGAACAAGTAGCCCCATCCCAACTTCGGCGGCGGGGCTAGTAATCACTGGGTCGGGTTCGTCCGTTTCTTTGGACGATGTTGTGCTACCCATTAAAAAGGATAAATTAGTTCGTGTCGTTGAATCAGTCAAAGGCCCTCACGTCCATCATACTGCCGTTGATGAATCCAACTGCCTCTATTGCCATCATCTCCAACACCATCTAGAACACCATGTCAATACGGCCGTGAATACCAAAGGCGTATCGATTGGTAACGGTACTGTAACCCTACCCGACACTCGCGAAATCCTGACAGTACTTCAGCAACAATTGGCATCCCTAAACCAAGGTGTGGGTGACATCGCCCGAGTTATGCGGTATTTTCTTAGTCCCCCCGACGAAATCGATGCCCAGTCCAGGTTTTGGTATCCTGAACCCACGGAACAGCCTCCCCATGACCCCGAAGCAACGATTGTGTTGTGCAGCCTATGCCGCTCCGTGATATTCGGCCGGAGTTGGATCTGTTCCGAATGTACCGATTATTCCCTTTGTTCCAAATGCGCCCAACAGTCACATGGTCACCCCCACCCACTACACGTATCCCCCGAGGGCGACTCTACCGTATCTTCCTTAAGTAGTATGGTCGGTTTGGGGAAATCCCCGTACGTTACACAAGCCAGTGCGTCAAACTCATTGGTATCGGCCATTAAACAAAATTCCTCCGCGGTATCCAAAGGTGAGCGTTCTGTCCGGGTTTTATCCCCGGGATTCGATGATGTAGTGGTGGTACCTCGGTTAGAAGACATCATGTCGGATCGCAGCAGTGCGGCAAACGTGTCTGTGATCTCCGACGCCCATGGTCCGGGGGTTACTTCCCAAATGGTCCACCACAATGTGGCTTGTGGCAACTGTCGACGGGAAATTCGCGGGGTGCGTTATCAATGTGCCAATTGTAATGATTTCAGCTTGTGTTCTGCATGCGAACTCTACGAAGTGCACGACCCGGATCACGTTTTTTTGAAATTAAAAAGACCCTTGGATCCTCTCCTTCAGTCATCAGACTCCACTTCGTCGTTATTTTCTGGCAACAAGTCCACCGATCCGGTGGATCCCGCCGCGCATCCCTCCGTGATGGTATCACAAGGTTTAGCCGGGATTGGCTCGGATATACTGGACCAACCATTGTCGCTAGCACCGGCTACTAATGCCAGTTTCCCTGGCCTGAGTTCAGGGGCGGTCCTTTCGTCGGGTTCCTTGATGACCGGTGATAGTACGGCGGTTCCCACTCAACACCCTCCACCTAAGGATTCTTCTACCAAGATTGCCCCAGTACACCCTGGTCCGTCAAAATCCACGAATACGCCAGGTGTATCCGATGAAGGACATGTGCCAATTGACTCAGAAATGCCAGCGCCGCCGCTCTCGCACGAAGAGCCAAACTGGACAATGAATCTGCCTTTGTCCATCCCTTTGGAAGAAAAAGATGGTTTGATGCCACCCCCATTCCCACCACCCCCTGTGCCTTCTCATTCGTCGGTTCCTTCTTTGGATCACTCTGGAGATATTTCTTTCCCTTATTTCCAGGCCAGATGTGTAGGACTTCCCGATGGGTTGGATGGTTACCAATTTGCACCCGGTGCGAGAATCCAAAAAACGTGGTTGGTGCGTAACGTAGGTCAGCATCCGTGGCCCGAGTCCACTCAGGTGCGATTAGTAGGGAGTAGTTCAAATGCGTTAATGGACCAAGGTTGTCATTTCGTATTTTCTGTCGGTGCAGCGGCTCCGGGGCAAACGGTGCCGATTAAAGTAAAACTTAGGGTGCCTCAGGAACCCGGTGCGTATTCGACCTATTGGCGATTAACCACTTCAGATGGTCAACGTTTTGGAGACACATTAACCTGGCTGGTGCGTGTAAAAGGACCACGGGGTTCGTCACCGCCCCCAAGGTCGGAAGAATGGGGATCGGCATATCCTCGTTATGTTAGACCGGTCATGTCCAGACATCGCCCTCATCCAACGGTTCCGTTCCCCCCTCAGACGGATTACCCACATCTTGGGCCATACATGTCCGTCCCGGCGTTGCCTCCTCCGGTGTATTGGCCCTCTCCTGGTCTCCGGTTGCCGACTGCACCACCGATGGGGTGGGGAATGTCACCTTCTGATCCAGGTTTCCTAGGCCCTGGGGCGTCCTCTGTACTGAGCGCTGGCAATGGAAATGGGCCTCATCCACCCATCTCTTTACCCACGGGTGGTCGTCATTCCTTGGGTCCACCCCCTCCTATCCCTATCCTCCAGCCGCATTTGGGGGCACTTTTAACCCCACCTCGACATCAATCGTCCTGGGGTGCCACACCACTGGCACCGCCTTCCCCGCCGCCAGCGGGGGTAAATGCGTTGGCGTTGGATTTTCCTGGGTCTCATCCTTTACTGCTCGAAGGTCCTAGATCCTTTGACGATACGCTGCCTTTTTTACGGACACTGGCGAGGCATCCGACGCAACAGGAACCTACTCCCCCTGGGTCGAACGCCTTGCCACCTTGGACTACACCTCACATGAATTCGACTGCGTCCCATCACCCCCATCCATCGCGGTCCTCCTCCTTGGTGGTCCCCCACCGTAATGGTCCTGATTTATCGGAGGAATCTGGGGCGCCCCCACAGGTGTCTACACCAGTGTATATAGGTGTATCTCTTCCATCGTCATTGGTCGAGAAATCGGCTTCGGCGCTTCGGCCATCACCGTCCCATGTGGAGTCCCCGCCGCCACTACCACCGCTTCCACAAATTCCCTTGCCCCCTCTTCCGATGGTGCCCGCCCCGCCCGAATTGGCATCGTACTTTTCGCAAAATTCGGATCTGCTACCACCTCCATTACCGCCGCTGCCCGTGCCGGGGGTTCAGCCAAATTCTTCGGGGCACTCTACAATTGCTTTACCTGCTGACCAGAGCGGTTTGACGCACACTATGGCTGTTGAGGGGGAGATAGTTTCGCCATCAAGACCGCCTCCCTCAGGGTCTTTTATAATTCCATCTACCGATACGGCAATATCGGATCGACCTCCTCTACCACCTCTACCTTCTTCTGTTCAAATTTCTTCACTTTTTTCTAAAGGTAGCCAGGTGGGACTCACTGGATCTTTACGGAAGTCATCCTCGGTTAGTTCCATGTCGATACCCCTACCGCCACCTCCGCTGCCACCTCTACCGCCTTTTGAGCGTTCACCTCGGATATCTCCCCCAGATCCATTCATGGCGATGCCAATGCCCACGGCTTCACTGCCCCAGTTAGCACCTCCGGATAAAACTAGTCACATGAAATCGTCGAGTTATATTACCAACCCGTTAATCCCTTCGCCAAGTCGCGATAGTCTATTTAGTGACCTTAGTGACGAAATGTTCAACTCGCAGCTAAGTAACTGGCGCTCACCCTTATCCAGCGTCTGCCGATCTCAAAGCAGCACCCCGCGGCCGACCTCTCCTTCAAGGCAGTCAGCACATTCTCCCACGTCGCTCTATTTGCGTTCCAAGGCGTCACTTTCTCTACCACCTTCCCAAGCATCCTTGCCTCACAACAATTCAATTCCCAGTGTACGCTTTTCATTTAATAATTCTATCGCGTCGGGCTTTCCCTCGCGGGCGGTTTCAGCGGCCCCACTTCCCCCTCCACCCGTGCCATCTTCTCAGTCGTTTTCTTCCACTCCTGGTCAATCTCGACGGCTAAATACTTGAACCTGCCATTATTGACCTTCTATATCCCTCACTACAACCTCACCCTGGTTGTTAGCTGCTACCATATACGGTTATGATTGTTGTGATGATAAAAGTTGTTATTGTTTTTTACCCCCCCCTTGTCAATTCTCGTAATTATTTTCTCTCTTTAAATAGCCTACAATTGTAACAATCATACCACACGATGCATTTTGATGTATTCACATTGTATTTCATTTCAAAATTATACCACGTTTATCACCACTACCTCATATCAACTGAATCTAATGAGGCTTTTAAATAAAAACGCATCACTACTCCCAAAAAAAATAAAAAGATAACGAGTATCTACACGTCTTTACAATGACTTTAAAGAATGTCAACATATTTTTATTGTACTCCATGCAAATAAATGATCATGAATACCGAAATAAAATTGGAACCAAATGAAAGATGATTAAAGAGTAAGAAGGAACTGGTCAATGATGGTCTCATTGAGCCAACGAATCATACTTTCATCCGAAAAAGAAAATCAATCTAGTATGTGTACATGCTGATAAAACTGAAAATTGGGTTATATTGGTATTTGCAACTCACTTAATACCCAAGAATCCACTCATATACGCAGAGCGGAGAAGGGGAAGTTACTAAGGGCAGGGAGGTGGAGCGTCGTTTAGCGACACACAATATCGATGTCGCTGGTGATGTTATCCATGTCGTACTCGGTGTCTGGTAAGGATGACCATAATAGTAAGTTGGAACCTAAGGTATTATAACAACAAGCCGAAGAAAAAAGTCAATATAGTGTTAATGGTTATAACCAGTACCTACAAAGTGATATAAAGGGTTCAATCATTCCAATTGACAACATCCACTTATTGTACTCATCCGTGTCTCTATCTTATTAATGAATACAGTCCTTGCTAAACCTACCCATCCCTTAGTTTGCTAGAATAAAAAACAATTTATACTCCGAAACTTACCAGTGGCATCAAGACGTTCTTTGGCCACTACGGTTTCCGTACGAAACATCCAAAAATGACCGTTGTTACAGGCTTTCATACACCCTGCGCAGGGTTGTGTTATATGATAGCCCAATTCCGTACCGCTAACCGTTTGGTACCAACGCAGCAAGTCCGAATTGATACAAAGATGGGAGTAAAGCGGAGCACCAATAGTTTCTCGGGTGATTGATTAATTGCCTTGACATTATTTCCCATTGATATCGGTGACATCTCTAGAATCGTTTCCAATTGAATAAGGAATAGATATGGATGGCAGTGGTGATTGCCGTAGCAGCTGATCAACCTATACGTACTACCTGTTACACTTGTATTTAGAATAAACCACATTGGGTATTACTTACCAGCCTAAGCACGCAATGTTTCGTATTTTGCAACGGCACGATGGTGTCGTGTAGTCGTTACCTACCAATTGGACCCTGCAGATCCCCCAAAAAATTATAGTATGCCACCCCTCCCATTTTAGACATACGAGTACCGTTGTGTTAACTAGTGTTAGGATTCTATAGATATCGTATACATTAGCGTTTCTTACAAGTTATACTGTCGCCCTTGTCCATCCACAAGGGGCGAACATTGTCGCATAAGACAAGTATGGGATACACACAAGAAAAAAAAAATATGCCCTTCATAACTATTATCATACCGTTTGACCCTGCAGGCCGACGATCTATCTATTTTGGGGTTACAATGTAAATGATACGGCCGCTATGCCTATTTTTTCCTTTTTTGATTACTGTTACCTGTAACCTTATTCCGGTATGCCAGACTTGTACTTTTTAAGTCAGTCAACTTACATTAACGGGGGGACGTCTGTGGAAAATAACTCAATACGATTGTCCGCTAGTAATAGGGCCTAGTGACCAAGAAAATGTAAGACAGCAGGGTAACAAATTCGAACCGATATTTGTCATCCACAAGGACATGTGTTAGTAATCATGAACCAAACGCCTGACGGAAAATATCACCATAGGTCTGGTAGTAATGACTCTGGCATTCAATTTTCGACACGACAAAAAGAAATGCACCAATGACCAACTTACCCGCATACCCCGTGTACAAACCAAGGTTCTGCATAACACACAATTCAGCTGACACACAGCTTTACCTCGAAACTGTTGTCGCAGATGCGCTTGGTAATAGTCTCGCATGGCAAGTAATACTAGCCCTGGCGAAACAAGAATAAAAGCGAGGTTGAACCAAAGTTACTGGACTGTCGCGTAATAATTTTTAACGTAATGTGCTATCCTTTTGGTACGTGTTGGTAACGACAAACACGGACCAAAGTAAAACCATAACAAGCCACAGTAAAAATAAATAAATAAATAGTTTTGAAGGTCAGTATTTCAATTAAACTCCGTACTAGCTTAGCAAAAGGTGAGACAAGAACAAAGGGTTAATTTTTATAGTGGCCGAAAAATAGGGGAGTCACAAGCCAGTCCCGCTGTCCACCGTGACTAAAACAGATGTAAGCCACCTGTTGTTAGATAAGTCCAGCTGAGCAGTGATGCCAGCGCAGACTTTTGATCGAAACGCGATTCGAATCCGTCAGAGAAGAAGAGTTGACCCCAACGCCAACTAGGTAAAATAGCGTCCCCTTCATGGCTCACTTTCTCTGCCGTTGAAATATACTACTTAATTCGCGCACAGTGTACCTTGACCAGTCTAAAGTAATAAAATGTATGTTTAACATTGCCGTGGGTCCCATCCGAATTTATATAAAGGGGCAATTGTCAAGTTACCTTTAATGTCTATTTTCGGGAGGGATGGATTCCAGCCTACCGACTACCAATTGTACATTATCCAGTGCCCACCACCTTTGGGAAACCCCTGCAGCGTATAGTGTCTTTGCGGGGTGAGGTAATATACCGAGTCGATAACTAATCGCAATGTATAGTGAAGGCTGTACCTGGCCACTTTAAAAAACGGACGGGATTAGACTAACCAACCTGTTGGTGTACAGTAGTGTGTAGCATTCGCATACGATGGCCGGAATAGGGTTAGTGCAACGAGGATATTTTTCCGACAGTAATAGGGCAAGTCCGGGTTAAAAAAATAGTTTGAAAAAAAAAAGGAATTAGGGGCAAAGGGGAAGAAAAACTTACATCACCGTATTGATAATAAACGTTTAGGAATGTTTCTTACCGCCAACAGTGAGGACTGCAGCTGATTTACCTGAAACAGATAAATGGTGCAATCAAGGTTATTGACAGGTTACTTCCGCGACAGAGATGTGAAACTTTGCAACGTTTGGGTAAATGTCTTACCCAAACACATTATAAAACCTGACTAAATTTATTCTACAGACAAAAAAATTTATATATTCTCCCTTTCTATTGGAAACGGAATTTCACCAAAGTCTTACCTACCACTTATATGGACCTTGTTACCGGCTGTTATGTCGCATAGCATATCCCAAACTTGGGGAGTCATTATCAGCATTTCCGGTTGGGAACTATAGTGGAGTAACACATGTGAGGGTGCCTCACCGTCCGAAACCTGTGACTAAACCTATGTCTAATATGAGGGTGCCAGAGAAACTACGCAAGAGTTTCTCTTGCACAACTACTTATAACGGTATAACGATGTGTGTCATGCTCCTTTTTGCTAACGACTGATATCAGTCAGATACTATTATTTTTCGTTAATCATTCGTATATATAACAAAATACCTTTCAGGTTACTCTAGTATGATTCCGTAATAATCACCTATTCTGAATTTAAGGCCTGTTCGTGACGTGAATTTTCGAATAATAGCTGGCTCACGTATGCTGAATGAGATAAATATCTTGTAATAGCAATGCGAAGGATGGTCGAAAAAAAAAGAATATGACTGACATACGGTTAAGACTGTCGAAGTCCTAAATCACTTTCGAATATGCATTTTTATTGTCTGTACTTCAGTATGCCAACAGGACAACATGTCCGTTGGCAAGTGGCCTTGTCAGAGATTTAAAATATACAAGCTACCCAGTAGGAAAGTTGGTGTAAGCCAGAGGTTCGATATTATAAGACAACCAATATGGGTGATTTTTTCCGTTTATAAAATGTAATAGCATTCTGAACACTGGTGCAAGAAGGCACTCAACTAAAAACAATAGACCTACGAGTAGGTAGACAAATCTTAAAAGTAAACAAGCATGTGTTTTTACTCAGAAGAGATTCGAGTTTCCCTGACCTGATCTCCTTATATAACACATAAATGACATAACAAAATCATAACAAAATTTGTAGTGCACTTTGACATCAAAATGAGAACAATTGTCATGGATATAAATGTTCATCCATTGGCTCCATGTTGGGAGCACAAGACTGGGGGGGGGGCTTGTGAAGAGGTTACATCATCATCTGGGATGTCCTGGCTTGTGGCCATCAAATCAGCTTCACCATAAGGGAGCTGGTTGTCCTCGTTGGAAGATGTAGTCTCCAGCTCCTGTTCCAATAACAAAAAAAAATCCACCAGCTTTGAATGGGTCTCTCATGAAATCCTTTTGGTAGCTGGTACATTTTTGCTCCACATTGCTATATACACCAAAAAAAATTGCCCACATGAGAGAAGAGGTTGCCCCCCAATGGAAGAGAAAACTTTGTCTTCCAAGATGAACGTTGTTACATAGGGAGGTGCTTTACTACCCATGGGTTGCCCCATTCCTAAAGACTTCGGGCTGACCAATGATATAATCACTACAACTCCCTGCTTATTACTTTCTCCTGCCATGTTTCTCTTCCCCATCCCTCCACCTCGGCAGCAATGAAAAAAAAAGGTAATATAAAGATATGAGATATCCACTGTCCCTTCTTTGTACCTATTTCTCATATGGTTTATCTTAACAGTGTCGTTATTTTCTTGTATTTGTTGCAGCTCTTCTACACTCGGTTATCATGCAGTTCGGTCAATTAACACTGTTTGTAACTACAACTGTGGCTCTGTTTTTCGCATTGGTGCGTGGAGTAGGCCACACTGGTTTCTCTAACGGTTCCTCGGGTGTGACAAAATTTCAACTGCAAGCTGGGCTATCTCCTGCTGGTCTAGGTTCCCTGGCTTCCCAACTCAAGCGAATAATGACTATTACTGATAGTATTGCCAGCCAGTATACTTGTATAACTGGACTCCCGAGACAGAAGCATGATGGGGTTCCTGCTGGCTTTAACATCTATCCTGTACCGCCATCAGCGAGTAACCCTCCCCACATGGTGAGTCAGCCTTCAAAGGATTCGAGTGCACTACAGCGGTTGCTGGGTGACAATAGGGGCTCAGGAAAAAAAGTGGATATATGGCAAACCTCTCGAGCTTGAAACTCACCCTCGTGTGTTAGAATCACCGAAAGTGAACGAAATGAACCCCTATGTTATGTCACCATTACCCGATGACTTTCCCGGACGTGAACTAACATCTGCTGATTTAGGAGAACGGCATTTGGATATCCC
This sequence comes from Dispira simplex, assembly GCA_027478255.1. NCBI lineage: Eukaryota > Fungi > Kickxellomycota > Dimargaritomycetes > Dimargaritales > Dimargaritaceae > Dispira > Dispira simplex. The sequence goes on along the minus strand of JAOPJG010000407.1, from coordinate 137 downwards.
AAAGTTAATTGACCTTATTCAAGAAAATATAAGGGAAGGTCAGATACGTAATATGGCACTTGGAACAGGAATGGGAGATTACATCTCCCAACGAGGATGACCAGCTTCCTCAAGATGAAGTTGAGACAACTACAGAA